>JARJLU010010384.1:0-59963 GCA_030272975.1 Sparidentex hasta
AGAGAGAGAGAGAGAGAGAGTGAGAGAGAGAGAGAGAGAGAGTGAGAGAGTGAGAGAGAGAGAGAGAGAGAGTGAGAGAGAGAGAGAGAGTGAGAGGGAGAGAGAGAGTAGAGAGAGAGAGAGAGAGAGAGAGAGTGTCTCCTGCATTGAAAATGTAACTGAAGTACATGTAGGCAAGTACTGTTAAGAAAATGTTCTTAAAGTATTCCAGGTAAAAAGCTCTTTTTGAGGCTGTGATGTCATTAATATTTTCCATGTGTATGTCAGTTACTTTACACAATACGGGTTAGTGTAATAGTAAAGCACTACATAACGTTTTAGATCAACATATGTTTTGGTTAAGCTTAATCTGAGAATCAGTAACTAATGCTGTTGCGTAACTGAGATGGTGAACAGAGCACAATATGTCCCTGTGAAATGTCACCGTGTTCCCTGTGAAGTATGATGAAGCAGATAACGTAGAAAAAAAAAAAAAAACTCCAGTGAAGCAAATGGATTTCAAAACCAGACGTTGCCGTTGGTTGGCTCTCATGCTGATGACTGACGCCCACAGTGTTGAAAATGCAGGTGGTGCATGCATAAATGCATACATGTGCACATGCATGGAGGTGTGGTGGTACACGTAAGGGTCCTGGTTTGGGGGCTTTGAAATAGGTTCATCCAGCCAAATACTGTCAGTGTCACTTTGCACTAAGAAAAACATACACACTAGAAGATGCTCTTGGCGATTCTTTCATGGCAGCAAAATAAAACTTCTTTCTGGTGAACTCAGTTTTACAAATTACATAAAGAAACGCAAGTCAAATTAAACACCACAATATACTGACTTCTTACTAAACATGAATTTGCTATTCAATTAGTTTTTTTTCCATATGACAGTACATAATGTAAAGAGATATAAACAGTGCTGTCCCTCCTTCACACCATCTCGTATGCTCCTGTCAGCACAACCTGTGAAGTGACGCATAGCAGCACTCTCAGTATATACGACACTAACTGCAAGTGAAAACAGTGTGACTGAGTCTTTGGATTGACATCTCTTAGTGCCCGCACTTGAATTTATGCACATTGTTGGACGTATAGGAATGCTTAAAATGGATTTCTGGATATGTGGGGAATTGTCTGACAAATTACTCTCCGGGGACCAATTTGCAATCAGCACTCATATTAACACAGCGCAGCGGATGCTCTTCAATGATTGTTTCAGTGCTGATGACGGCCACATAGTGAGACATTCAAGAGCCATTCATCCCTGTCTCCTATTGTCAGTCATAATGAAGTTATACTCTTCATTTTAGCTGCCGAGATCGAGAAACATCAAAGATCTGTTCTTTGTGTCTTCTAAATTCCAGATGAATATATTCAGTCCTTCCCTCTCAATCTGCTCCCTTTCTCCCTTGGCAGTTCCTCTCTGTTCTGCTTCTCTTTCAGGCGTAAATCTCTTTGCTGTCTCTCTCTGCTTGCTAATGTTGCCATTTTCTTTCTCTGAAACCCATCGCCATTTGGGATTTCTCGTACAAATCCGTCTTTCCCCATCAAAGACCTTCTTCTTCTGTTTTTTTTCTTTTCAAGACTGAATCAATACCTGAATGCAGCAGGAGGTGAGGAATCAACCACTGGCAGCAACAGACAAAACTATGTCTGTGTCCTAATTCAGCTGAGAGGTCATCGGACAGAAGGCTTGATTTTTCATCCCCTGGACAAACAAACCGATCAGTTTAAAGGCTAGCTTGACAGACAGGGCTGTTGTTGATCAAAAGGCCTCATTAACATTTCAGTCTGCCACTGCCCAGATAAGACAACGACGGCCATTTTGAGATGGGTGCCGTCTGTCAGACGTGCCGGGTGGCTAATAATGGTGATATTTCATGTATGTTATCACAATCTCCATGCGTCTATCTTTCAAATAACAGATGCCACAGGCCTAATGTGTCTACCTTCCATTTTAATGAAAACATCAGTTTCCATCTTGATTCACAAACGGACTTTTAGCTAATTCAGAAGATGAATTGAGTAATCATTTCTTTGAAGTGAGGTCAAAAATGCAAACATTAGCTCAGGTTTTATAGGCCTTTAAAGGTGCCATTTGTAAAATGTGGCATTCAAAGGTAGCTGCAGTTTAAAAGAGGCCTCTTCATAGTAACAGACTGCTGCTGCTGTTTGCCAGCTAACCTTGGGTTAAGCTAGTTACTGTTAGCTAATTAGTTCAACTAGCTGTGGTCACTGTGGGCAACAGTGCTCGGGTCAACAGGGTAGTCGACTCCTAGTGAGCACAGAGAGCAGACTGGGCCCAGACACAAGTCAGTTTGACAAAAGGGGATACAGTATGGAGGTGATTTACAGTGGCTCCGATCAGGACCGTGAGTTGGGCATCAAACGGCGTGTAGACCCAGAGTAATTCCACATCTAACTGAATAAACAAGCTTTTCTCAGAAGAAAATAAGGTATGAAGCGAGAAAGGTAGCAGGGTCTGCTACATATAAAGTAAAAACAGTATGAAATTGTGTTGTCCTGTAAGCATTCAGTGATGAAAATGAAGAGTTTGTTTATTTCGTTAGTTTAGGCGTTTTAGACAAAAATAAGACAACGAAGATCTTTCTCTTCTGGTTAAAATTTCTTAAAACTACATAATGCACCTTTAAACTGGTTATTTCTTTCAAACTGTGGTTTGTGGAGAAAATATATGTTAATTCATCAGCGTACATCAGCTCACTGGAATCAGAAGATCAACAAACCACATCCTGAGAATGAAGCCAAAGTGTTGAGTTTTGCAGAGATATGGCTTTTAAATCTCTTTTTAGTGAAACATATTCAAATTACAAAATCATAACAGGCTTCAATCAAGGGGGAAGGGGGGTCTGTTAATGTCATACATGGAAATTTCAAGACAAGACATCACTATTTCATCCCCTTGGCTGAGACATACCAAGATACACGTACAGCATCCCCCGGCAGCTGTGTAAATATGTTGACAGTCGGATCAGCTGAGTTATTGAGTCTTTTACCCTTTCAACACCAGATCACGCCCTTGTAATTGTGGGAACAGTGAGGAGGCCTGTCATAAATGGCAAAAGAGAGGCCTGGGCTGGAGAACTCAGCCCTGTGAGTAATACACATTTGATTTCACCCACATGTCAACCTTTGGGATTATGATTTCTCCTTTCTCAAGGCCAGGCTCTGTGTGCTTGTGCACATGTTTGACTTGAGCTGCCTGGCTGTTCGACTGTAATGAACAAGTCTGAGTCTCACTTGGTACAGCTGAAGAGGGCTGCATGATGCAGCTCAACTGATGCAGGCATTCAGTATCAAATCCCAATAAAATAATGAACAGGAAACACTTGAGAACAACATAATGAAATCTGGCAGGCCTGTTACGGTGCGGGTTGTTTTATTTAGCTCAGACCAACACGTTTGACTTTTGTTGCCAAACTAATGACCTGATGAGAGTCGATAAAGCTTGATCAATATCAGTGACTTGATGATTGCTCAACCACTAAGGCTAAAAAGCCTTTTTCTTTAGCGATAAAGCAAAGCAGAGCCGTGTTACCATGCCCCTACTGTGCATGGCAATATATCATCACCTAACTAAACGTTTCTGTTAAATTATGGCTTTAATAATCTAATTCCTGCCATCTATTCAGCTCCTGTTGATTATGTTGTAATTCCTGCTGGTGACATCATAATGGGGCTTAATAAGATGCACCATTATACCTCTGCATATAAATGATCAAATATGTCTGATGGAGACAATTTAATTGGTTTAGTTTGCATGGGTACATTTTAAGTTACTGCTTTTTTCAAAAATCTAGTTTAAACCAAACCTCAGTAGACACATCAAACCTGAAATTGGTCTTGATTGCCCCCCTTACCACACAATCACTGAAATCAGTCCAATCAGGCTGGTCTTCAGTGGTAAAGGAGGAAAGCATGCACTTAGTGGGTTTTTCTCATTTAAATTATAGGTTCTGCTGTGGTAAAGCGAAGTCTTAGCCGTCCAATTTGTTCAATAAAAGTATTTCGGTGTATGGTAACGTGTAGAGGTTCGTGCTTACATGAACAGGTTGCAACTGCATCAGATCAGATATGAGACAAATTCTGCGATTCTGTTTTATTGATCTCTACAGTGTTGCTGCTCATGCCAAAGTCATGCCTGTAGGTAAAGTAGGCAGCTGAGTGGTGATATATCGGCTACTGTACATCTCGGTAGATGTGGTGGTGTTGCTGGAGGGAATTTATGTCTGCTGATTTATCCTTGTTAGGAACAAAAGAAACATAACAATGTAGAAATAGAGAATGAGATGTGTTTTAACAAGCTGCCAAACAACAGTTCAGAGGAATTTAATGACAATCAACAGTTAGCTTAATGTTAGTCCTGGGGACTGCTCAAAATGTGTAAAGCTCTTACTGCATTTCTTGCAAAACCCACCATACTCTGCCTCTGATTGGTTGCTTTCTCCACACTTGACTCAGCAGCAATAGTTTCCCCTGATGAATGCACCAAACTATTTTGCTTCCTTACCCAGTCCTCTATGGGTCCTCATCCTCTTCCGGAGCCTGTTGTGGTCAAGCTCACAATCCACTGTATCAGCTCTGGCACTGGCTATTTTTGTAACCACCTTAAAGTGAAACACAAGCACAATCCATCAACACCAAACAACCACTGAACACATGGTAAGAAAACAGCATGCTAGAAGCCAATTTTTGTCTAAACTGTGGTGGGATTGAACACAAAATCAACCCACGCTGAACTGCTACCAACCCTCGATTAAACGTCCGGTAAGACAACAAACAAGTTGATCCCCAAATTGTCTAGGTAACCGAGCGTTATTGGGATTCACAGCTGTACAGAAATTACTTGTTAGTCTCTTTAAATGTATTTTTTATATGTTATATGTGTGTGCATGTGTGTGCATGTGTGTGTGTGTGTGTATTTCAGGGGTGGACAGAAGCTACTCTGTGTTTGTAAAGCTTAGAAGTGATTGGATGCATCAACTAAATCAGCTCCTGTCCGTCCCATTTTCCCAATCAATCCCACTTTGGATACTGCAGCAACCGTACAGATATTTCCTCTGGCTGGGGATCAATAGTGGGATTGAATGATTGAAGACTACTAATCCAATTTACTTTTTACCCCTATTTGACCACGTCCAGTCAGAGGCCTCAAATTGTTTTTCCCTTGCTTTCTTTAATTTAAAGTGGACTAAATAACAGATAGAGACAGAGGGTATTAGTGTCTTTGAGCTTGATTGTGATCACTGGCCGCAGAGTACATCTACGCTTGGGTTGGATTTGTCATTGTACACAGACTCTTCTTTTCAGTGGTAGTGCATGGTATCCATTTAGGTGAGGGCTGTTACAAATCAGCTGGCTTTCCGTCGTATTTACCTTGGCACAGCATCCATTGCTCTGAGATTTGCTCGACGCTGTAGGCACTTCCTTTGAATTCAAGCCTCTTTGAAAGTCTGGGACACAGAACACAACGGGGCCCTGACTCTATTATGCTCAACAAAGAAGCAGCAAATATGAACCCTGCCATGAACCATTTCCACCATATCCCTATTTTTGGGTGTTAGCGAGAGTCTAATGGGGACAAGGGGCTCTGCAGCCATTGCTATGTGCCACCGTTGCTATTTAGATGGACACCCAATCACCTCAAAAGTTGGAGAGACCTTTAGCCCCGTAGACCACTCGGTAAAAGAAGATTCCGAAATGTGTCCATCGTACTACACCAACTCAAGGACCTTGGTGTGGGACACAGAACACAACAGGGCCCTCCCTCTAATATGCTCAACAAACAAGCAGCAAATATGAGCCCTGCTGTCAGTCGCACTTGGTGGAGGAAGACTCTTGATTCGCCCATCATCCTACAAAACTACAAGATCTTGGTGGCTCACATTAACCCATCTCATCCATTTTAGTGTCATCTTCTGTATTTTAACGTTCCCATTGCGCCTTGTCAATGATGATCCATTGGTGGAAGGAAATGAGATACGGCAGGGGGCTTGTCGACAACCATCTCAACCTCATACCTAATTTTGCATGATTGCGAGCAGCCCTCTTGGACCACTTGGTAAAAAATGGCCCGAATTTGTCCATCGTACCAAATCTCAAGACCTTGGTGGCTCACAGTTACCCATCTGAACCATATTCGCTCAATCTTCCATATTTTGGCGTTCCCATCATGTCTTGTCAGGAACAATCCATTGTTGGAAGGATATGAGATGCGGCGGGAGGCCTGTCAAGAATCATTTCAATCTCATCCCTATCCCTGGATGAATTCAAGAGTCTGATAGAGACAAGGAGCTCTGCAGCCATTGCTAAATAGACACACAATCAGCCAAGCAGTTGCAGAGACCTTGGTCTCAGGAGAAGCCCTCTTTGACCATTTGGTAAAAGAACAGTCTGAATTTGTCCATCATGCTACACAAACCTTAAGACCTTGGTGGCTCACAGTAATCAATCTGAACCATCATCGCTCCACCTCCTGCATTTTAGCGTTCCCAGTGCATCTTGTCAGGTACAATATATAGAGGGAAGAAAATGAGATGTGGCGGGAGGCCTGAGAGAAAGCTTTTTACTGATTTAAGATCAGCCACAGGTATTAAGCTTCTCTCAGGGCCCAACAAAGACCCCGCAAAAAGCCTAGGCAGGCAGGTGGGAGCTCAGACAACAGGGAATCAGATAGAAGGAAATCACTGAGGTACACTGAGGCAGGGCAATCTGGTAAAAACAGAAAACTGAGGCTTAAATGTTTCTTTTATGTTCAGATGAAAATTAGCGTTGTCTGAGTAAAGGATCAGGAAATGCTGATACGGAATTCATATTCTATCCCTTTATTCCATCATCATTTCTATCACCTAGCTTCGTCTGACTCTATTCTCATTCTGCACCTTTAATCCCACCTCTATCCCCTTCTGCTTACTGTCCTGTATCTCACATACTTCACAGGTTTTCCTTGGCATGCTGCAGGAAACAAACCCTCTGCCTTTTTCCTCTCCTCTGGCGTTTCGACTTCGTCATCAGTCTAATGCAATCAAGGCCGGCCACCTGCCCTGGCCACCGCAAACCACCACCTATTACAACAGAGCTTTTGTCTTGACGCACAAAGACACAGAGCCTCTGTTTTCAGAAGGACGGGGATGAGGAAGTGGAAGGAATGAGAGACGGGACGCAGAAACTCAATCCAGTGCAGGTTTGTGCGGCCTTTATGTTCAACGAAATGGGATTAAGTAAAACATACACACATTATGAGCAGGACAAATTCCCCAGAGTTACATTTCAAAGCTCTTTTACATTTTGCTGTTGTCATGTGAAAACCCCTCTTATGTTTTAAATTCAATTGAAGAATTACATGGTCCTTTAGAGGTGGAGAGCATTCAACACCCTCCAGCATACCAATCCATTTCAAAGAGCGAATTGCTGTCACCACATGCAGAAAACACAATATTATACATGTGAAGTTTTCACCTGACAGATGAATGACTTGTCTGACGGTTAATTGGATGAAGCCAAAGGTGTCTTCCCGTGTGTGTTCATCTATTAAGAGTAACAGTTTAATACCTACAGCGTGAGCATAAGGGGCTTTAGTCACCGCAGTCTTGAGGGAAATAAGACAGGAGCCGGTTTGTGTAAAGCTAAATCAATATGCCCTTTGAATGGTAAAAAACACAGACGGCAGAGGTCTTGCATGCATGCGCTGTCTATCTGACAGTGTTAGCAGTAACAGAGTCCAATGTGTATGTTTCATGAGGCAATAATCCTTCAAGGTTTGTCGTATTGTACTCCAAATGATCATAGCCCCCACCGCAGATATCGTAAAGCAAAACAGTGAAAGCTGCAGTAAAAATTCACAAAAAAGAATAGAAATGATGGATGCACCAAGTACTGATATAAAGGCACGTGTGTTTAATGGCTGAAGAAATACATTGGAACATGTCCCAAACCCTGAACGGTGTCAGTACACATGCTGTCTCTAATGCATTGGTGAGACGATTTCTGTTTGGTCAGACTTTATCGCAATTTTGACCGACATTTGATAAGGAAAGTTGAGGAGAAGCGGTCACCCTCCTTTCTCTCACTCCTCCCGTCCAATAAAGCACCCATTGAGGGGAGGAAAACAGCAAACGCGTCTTTTCTTTTCACCCTGAGGGGAAAGTACCTCACATTGAGGCTATCACTGAAAGGTCAAGCCTCTCCGAATTTCATGGAAACTCCAATCGGGATACACACTTCCTGTGCCATACTGGGCTCCGTCCAGCTATCACCTCTGTTACAATAACATTTCTGCGACCCGGCGGGGGGATATGAGCTCCAGAGGTGCAGAAAATGTCAGAACAACGCTGTGACCTTTTGATCGCCGTGAATATAGATGGGCATCTAACACTCGGTTGATGTCTGAAATGCAACCTGTGTCTTTTGCATTTGCGTTGACCTTTCGCTCTGTCACTGCTCTGTCTTTCTTTAACACACCCAAGTTTAACATTTAATATTTTTATTTAGGGCATCTAGCACCTTTAAAAAATGGGATTACATTTGCTTGTTTGGTCGGTCTGGTCCACCACTTAGTTCCAGACTGAGGAATCTCAATAAACATTGGATAGATTGGCATGATTTTTTTTTTTAATTTTTCCTGGACCTTCATGGTTAGCAAGACCACGAGGTTGATGCTTACAATTCTGGGTGAAATGATCTCAACATCTGTTGAGTGCTGTGAGAATTAGTACAGACATTCATGTTCCCCACAGCATGAATAGTTTAAACTTTGGTGTTCCCCTAACTTTTCTCTAGTCTTACAGTCAAGCCCCCTAAGGGTCATGGTTTGAGTGCACTTCAGACTTCTTTTGCATCCCCCCACAAAACCTTTGTGTTGCCTCGCAATACCTTTAAGACCTTTCGCAATATGTTTTGCTTTCTCTTGCAATATGTTTAGTGTTCCTTTGCATTAGCTTTGTGTGAAAGATGATCAACATGACCCTTAGGGGGCTCCGTACTAATTAGGAAATATCTTGCCGGCTAACATGTTGAACTGAGATGGCTAAGAAGGGAAACATTCTACCTCACCCTAGCCATTGCATAACATTAGCATGGTAGCATTGTTGTTTTGAGCAAGTTTGCATACTGATTTTAGCATTTATTGCTAAATACAGACACTAGCATGATTGTAGACTCTTAGGTGATAGGCAGGCATATCCAATGGGTAAAGATGTTACTTATTTAGACACTATAACAGAAGAGACACAGATGGCAGTAACATAAAGAGGCTAACAAAAAGTTTAGCTTGCACATTTGCAATTACAACTTCACACAGATATTAATAAGAGTATTCAAGAGTATTAACAAAGACCTGAACCACCTCTAGGGTTTTGTTGTGTTCAAAAAGAAGTAGTTGTGTGGTCTGTGTGTTGTCTCACCAAATCAGATGCGTTCATACCTGTTCCGAAGGGCCACACCTGAAGGCAGTCTCTCTGGGAAGACATCCATACTGTTGCACTGATGTGTTCATCTAAAAGAAAGAAGATAGTTTATCCCACATCTAATTTCTCACCTCTGCAGAAGTGGGTATGAATGTCAGATTGACTGTTTTGAAATGCTGGAAAGTCCACCTCCATAGTTCAACGTCAGAAAGGTGTTCAGCTATCCATCAAGCCTGTTTTGATGGAGAATGCGGGCAGTATTACACTGGATTGGAGGTCAGATCTGTTGCTAAATCACCCCCCACTTACTGTACACACCACAGGTCTAGTGGCCTGTGAATCACTGTAACAAAGAGGGTGATTCTCCCTCTACCCACATGCTGGAGTTTCCTGCAACAAGGCACTCTAACACAAAGTTTATCTTGATACAGCCGCGAGCCAGCAGGTACTCAGATGAAAAAGGTTGGCGGTAAAACAGACCCCTTGAATGAAAGGTGCATTGTTGATCAATTCAACATTGATCATACAGCGGCCGTTCGGTTGAACAGACGTATAAAACAAATCATAAAAGGGGTTTTTCTATGGCTTTACGACCCAGAAGCACGATAACTCACTGAAACAATATCCTCAAAACACACTATATCCACTGAAATCCCCCTGACTGCAGTTGTGTGGCTTTGTGGAAGCTTTGCGGTTCCACCCTGTGTGTGTGAGTCCAAAACCAGACTTGTACCTCCAGCTGAAAAACAAAGACAAGTGCCTCTTTCACCGTGTCACCGTGACTGGTTATCTTCCCACGCAGTGCGCGCACACACACACACACACACACACACACACAGAGAAGCCAGGGCAGTGTTGCCAACTACAGCCCGCTACCTCTTACAAACCTCGTGTTTATGCAGACGTTTTGTCGGTTTTCTGGCTGACAGTGATGGGACTTTGTTGACACGCCACAGCAGCAGTGAGGAGATGAGTGAAAGCAGGAGGAATACAGCCGTGAGATAATATGAGGAAGAAGAAGAAACGTAATGAGAGGTGAGGAGAGGAACGGGTGCCCCATGACAGGTCTACAGTTAGGAGAAGAAGAAAAAAGATGAAGCAGTGGAGCCAAACTAAGTAAAGGGAGGCATGAATTGCAAAGTCAGCAGTCAGGAGACAGGTGTGTGGGGGTGAGGAGCTCCTATGTGAGCTACAGTCAACCGCTGGTATAGGCAAGTTTGTGCGTAAGAGTGTGTGTGTGCATGTTGTCCACTATGAGTAAAGATCCCAGATGAAATGGGTTCATACATCGTTCTCCTAATGGTGTTGGCCCTAAGTCAAATCTCAACTGTTGCGATTCAGTGCAGACTCTGCTCCTCCACCCCACCCCCCACCACATTTAGCAAACCAAAACATGTCTCCGCCAAGCAGACAGCTGGATTAATAGTGAGATTTCAGTGTTTTTCAAGTCACCAGGATGTTAAAATCTTTTTTCAGGTCCCAACACGAGGCTCTGCTCTTGCAGCACATCCTCTACTCGTGGAGGCGGTCCACACCAAAGCCATAAAATGGTCTAATATAAATGTTGATTTTGTAAGATGGTATCTGTGAAAGGGGCCATGTGAAAGCACAGAGGGAGCAAGACTTTGTTTAGCAAAGGGCGCATGGCACAAGATAAGAATGTTTTTGACTGAAATGGATTAATTCTGATATTTGCATGGAATTAAATACGTGTTCATGGTGAAAAATAATGTTCTGAGTGATGGTACAGTCAGAGGATGTGGTAGTTTAGCGGGGATGGAAAAAATGAACATATCCTAAAAATTAAATGCAGCAGATCATTTCCTGAAACTTTAATTAAGTTTCAAATTAAACAGGCCAAACTCTGCTTAGTTAAAAATAAGAAATTGCTCATTTAAAAATGTGCTCTTTTTAAATTCCAAAGTTTTAGTGTAGTTAACTTCTTCAAATGATTCACCAATGACCTGTGTGTTGGGCTGCATCTTTTGACTTTTTTTAATCACATATTTACCTGCTTCTCTATCTATCTATCTATCTATCTATCTATCTATCTATCTATCTATCTATCTATCTATTAAATTAATTAAAAGGCTATATTTGTATTTATCTTTTATTAGTTGAGTTATTAATTTTGTTGCAACTGGTGTGTGTTAGTGTCTCAATCTGTTTTTGTTTTCTTAATATACCATGTTTTTCCCATCAATTGTAAAGCACTTTGAATGGCCTTTTGACTTGTTTTGAAAGATGCGTTATAAATGAAGTTCGATTGCATGCACATAATACGTTGCCAGAACCTAAAATGACATCTTCAAAATGCTGTTCTAAACCATGAAGGTATTCAGTTTTAAAATGATATACAACTGAGGAAAAAAAACAGAAAATCCTTACATTTAGAACAACGGCTGTGGTTGCAAAAACACAGACATAGCAGATGTGGACACATGGTGGGCGGTGCCTACTCAGGTCTGTGAGAACTGAGTAATCAGGGCAGATTGGGATTTTTGGAGGAGGGCCTTAAAGAGACAGGAGCTCAAACGAGAGGATGAATACAGGTGCTGCAGCAATGGACAACGATTTAGATTTTTGAACATTAAAACATGTAAACATCTCATACACACCTAAGATAAAATGAATAGATTAAATATAGCAAGCCAGCACTCAATTAATTTCAGAATACTCATGCCTAAAGGCACTTTGAGGCAAGAAAAAAATACAAAGACAAATTAATTTAGCTAGGTCGCTTGACTAGCTTGTTTAGGTTTGTACTGTTGGCCACCAGATTAGAGTTAGTGTAATTTGCCAATATCAGCATGTTGGTTGCTAACTCAGAGGATGATGTTGGTTCATGTAGAAACAGGGATTTTGACAAGAGGGTCACACATAGAATGAAGAGGGAATATAGCCTACTATAGGTGCCAACTTTCATGGCTGCACCATAAATATGAACCTGCAGCCAGGTGGCTGTTGGCTCAGCTTTAAAAAATGTTAACACGGTGAAACAATGTTAGCTGTTAGCCTTTCCTACTAGCAATTACTGTAATGTTCTGTGCTATTATCAATATGTTCTCCCTGTTTTTTAAATTTGACAAACTAGCAAAATAATGGCAAATTTTCTGTAATGAAGTCACTCCGATTGGTCCAGTAGTATTCCAGCTTTAAGGCCACAGCAAAACACAAGTTTATCAATTTGGTTAACAGTTGACCAAATGAGATATAACTAGTATTTTAGTGAGTTTTTGGGGTGCTGATAGAGGATTTTGTTTTATTTGAAACTGTGTGGTCTTCAAGCTAAGCTACGCCAAGCTAACAAACTGCTGGTGGAAGTGGTATCAATTTTCTCTTCTTTTCACTATCTCAGGAAGATGGAGAATACTGTATTTGCTAAAAGATTGACTCATTTCTTTTCATTCTCATTGGGCTCTGCATGTAGCAGCATATTTTCAAAGGTTAGCCTCCAGGTCAAGGAGCATGCCAGGCAATCAGAGCGAGAGCTAACAAACAAATTAGCTGCAGATGACTGTTAGTGGTGGAGGATCAGGGATGGTTGCTGAGGGGTCGCTGTTATGTCTGGACCCGGAACGAGTTTCATGCTGGGGAGGCCTGGCAGTCAACGGAGCCACACTCTAAAATAAACACACGCTCCAAAAATGATCCAAACAGGAACACTCATCCATCCAAGCCAACCTTCATTAAAGTGGTCCGCCCAACCTCTAATTATAGGATTACAGGGCAGCCAGCAGGACAAACACAGCAACGGCCTCTGGTTGGATGCAGCCGCCCCAAAACACACTGATCACTGTACCTAGTGACCCAGGTATCCACCCACAGGCGCACGCACGCACACACACACACACACACACACACACACACACACACACACACACACACTCCTGCACAAACCCCAAACACTCATTTGCACAGTGCTTGCCTTTCTCTCCCCCTCTGCAGGACGCCGTACTCCTCAGAGTTTGAACTAACACCCCATAACACACAAGCCAAATGACACATATACCTGGGTAAGTATAGAGCTGACCGTGAGCCTCCAAAACAGACTTAAAAATAACCCCAAGGTGGAGCAGCAAGGAGAGTCAGTCCCACAGTCTGATAGCAGAGGGAGGCAGACAGGGTCAGGAGAACTCTTCTCAATAACATCTTATTATAGCCACAGACAGTCTGGGCTTTTAAGATGTTTTAAGAGATGACCCTGAGGAGCCCGTAGCACAACTTAAGAATCCTGATTTAAGGAGGAACATGCATCCTTTCCTTCATTTCCTCGTTTGGTGATATTTGATACAATGCTCGAGCTCAAAGGACCTGCTTCTGTTTTTGTTCCTCCGTCCTTTTCAGCATCTCATCCTTTCCCTCTTGGGGTTGGATCACCAAAATCACTTGCCTGGTTGATGACATGACTGAAAACAGAAAGAGAGAGTTTTATTTCCAAGGTTATCAGTGGTGCCATAATTATTAGCTCCTGGCGCAGTTATCATAGTGTTGAATGGCACCATTCCTGTTGGCAACCATATATTTGGTGTGTTTTTATGAATTATTTGCATGTTAATTTAATGATTTATTTGCACGCAAATTATGTTGATCTTAAGCTAGGTAATTACGGCCTAGAGCCTCTGACTGAGGTGAGTAACCGACTGAAGTGAGAGACTGAAGTAAAAGATATTAAAAAGGTAACCACCGTTACATTGTGAGTGCACGGCTCATGTGCAACTCACAGTGGAGATGAGAAAGAGTCGAGATGACTCGCTCCTTAGCATCTTCCATTATCAGCTCCAGAAAAAGTGATGAGTCCAATTACCCTCATTAAAGCGATAATGTTTTCGCTTGTGTCTGTGTTTATGTTGGTTTGTGAGAAGAATTACACAAAAAGTACTGAACAGACTTCCACAAATCTCAGATGGTGGATGAGTCCCAGCACAGAATAGAGCCCATCAACTTTTGGTGCGGGATACTTACTTACTTACTTTCTTTAATGGTGCACTAATTTTGGTTGATCAAATTTCAGAGGAATATGAAGGAATAACATTTTGATGACATTACGATGTCTGTGTATTGCAGATACCTACAAAATGAAGCGTGCTAATTTGCTTGCCTTGGCCCGTCCTGATCCAAAGCTCCTGTGGTTGCGATGTAAACAACAACATCTCCCCGTGCTCCTAGTTTGGACAGTTAGCGGCAGCAGCTTTCAGCAGCCACAGCGAGCTGCAGGTAATGGCAACTCTGATGTGATCTGATATATGTTGTTCCCTATTTGCAGTCTGAATTTTAATGGGTAGCTCAGCACCTTTAACACTTGAAAATGTTTCAACAGTTTTTTGAATTTCTCTGGGTATGATGCATGGATCTCAATGAACAATCGTGATCGGATGTATTTATGTGGTTTGTATCTGCGAGTGAGATGCGGGTTCAAATAAAATCTGGATTTTAATATGTTCCGTCTGATAGTGGAATAGGCTTGATCATGTTTGCACTCTACTTACTGCCTGACAAGGTGTGACACACTAGATTAGGACCCAAATGCACGACTTGAGACAGTTAGGTTTAAAAGGCAAAAAGTCTTTTCTGAAGACAGGTTCAGATCAAGATCAGAAACAGGATAAAAAATAAACACAAGAAAGGCTATCACTGGGGGAAATGCTAGAAGGCTTGCTACAGGAGACAAAGATGAACTGGCACAGAAGGCAGGCAGCACACAGACTGTATACACAAGGGAGGTGGGGATAATGAGAAACAACAATAAAACAGGAAACAGAACTAAATCACAAGAAAAACAAAAGCTGGACCTCCAGGGAGGCGAGAGATCGCACTGCTGTTCTAGTTAAGAGTGTTATTGATTAAGACTTCTTTTAACACAATGTTAGGGATGTAGTTGGATGTGATGTATGATCTGATGCTTTCTGCCTTCCCAGTATCATCAACGCATCTGTGATGACAGACGTGATACACAAAAAGCGAAAAAACGCAGAAAAACAAACTTGTCTCCTTCCAGTGTGAAAGGAGTCATGTGCATATTTTTTGGTGGGTTTACAAACGTGTACAAACGCATTTATTTTGCTGTGAAAAATAAAATAAGATGGTGAACGCGGTAAACACTAGACTTGCTTGCATCAGCGCGTTGCCATTGTCATGACTGCTTTGCTAAAAGCAGCACTATGCCTAATTATAGCTTTATAGAGCAGACTGCAGACTGGTGACGGTTCGCAGGTGTTTTCCAACCTGTGGGGAAACACTTTTATTTCACTGTGTATCAGTTTCATTTTTACACTTTATTTATGGCACTTTTTTTTATCTGTAATTGTCTGCCATTTATATTGTACTGGCATTAAAATAAGGGCTACAGGTAGCTTTTTAGCTGTCAACTCACTGATTGTGATTATCCTAATGAGAGCAAAACAACCCACTTTAATTTTACTGTTCTGTCATGATTATTCATGAGGGAATACGGTGTATATTTTGTAGATACACTAATACTGGTGTAGAGCTACTGATCTGTAAAGAGCTGCCAAGATGTTTTTTTTTTGAAAGCCCTCAGGCATCATCTCGAGGAACAATGAATTGTCTATGAATATTACATTTCTTCTAAATGAGATGCCAATTATTTTTTATCAACAACTTCCATTCTTGTGTAAGGGAAAGAACAAAGTGACGATCACAAAGAAGAACACACATCTCTCTTGCACGTCCCTAATATGCAATCAAGCAGAATGTCAACCTTGCTTTGCGCTGACACCCACAAATGATAATTGTGTAAACAAAAGGCGCATCGTTCATTCAAACACTGCAAAGAAATAGATTCGAGGGGCTGACAAAAGAAGACAAACTGTATCAAGAGGCGCCCTCACGCGTGAAAATAAAAGAAGAAGCCGCTTTGGGCCAGAGCAACTCGGGAAACAAGCCTGTGATTTTTAGAAATGTCAGCGGGTCTCCTGTGATGGTGACTGTTTTTTACAGGAGCGATTATCATGACACTTCAAACGTGCCTGTGTTTACACATCTGGCTCCTGAACTGAGCAACTGTACACGGTGGGGAGGGGCTGACAGAGGAGGAGGAGGAAGAGGAGGAGGAGGAGGGTGGAGAAGGCGGAGGAGCAGCGAGAGCGGCGTGAGGCTTATTGGGGCCAACAGAGGGCATTGTTATCTGTAATATCCATTCAAATGTGCTGTATCAGATGCAGTGAGTGTGGCGCTGCTCAGGGATGGAAATTAGTCTTGTTCCCCACTCAGCCCTGGTCACGCCAAGGGCAAATTCAGACAAATGAATTTACTCAGACAATACATATGGAACGCCGGCGATATAGAGGGATGTATGAATGGCAGAAAACAGTGGAGGGGTGTGAGGCACAGAAGGTCGACGCCCCACTTACTCTTCTCACCATAATAAACAACTGTCAGCGTTTTATTTCCGTGCAGCTTCAGGGTGACTTTCACATTTTATTTTCACTCAAATGTACATTTACAATCTGCCTGATGGTTACATCTGCTGCAGAAACCATACAGCAATTGTAACCCATCTATTTGAAAACTGAACCTGGTTTGAAAACAACTCAGGCAAGCTGCATGTTATTATAACACGTCAGAATAAAAAAACATACCCATGTTAGTCCTTTAGACACTCCTGGCTGAAAGTTCAAGTGAAGCATAATCCCTCAAGGTGCATTGTGCTGTCACAACTTCCTCATCCTTCTTTATGAAAAAAATAACAAACAAACTGCTGATGACTCCTCCTGCACTTGAGGGTGTATGTTCATGTTTCGTCCGATAAGCACTTTCTTTATTTTCTGACACTGCCATGGAAAGAGGAACTTCGCCAGAGGAGTGTGTTGCCAGGGACTGGACCCCATGGATTACTGCATAAACACAACTTTATTCAGTGATTTGGGTGAAACTGGGTCATGTGTCATGGCGAAAATGTTTGCTGGTTTTCCCAATGTTGCCCTAGACCCTTGAGAAATTCTTGACAGACAGCTTTACCTGTTACTTAAACAACTACAGATGACTCATGGAGTTTCCTGGCAGACAAATACTGGTGGCTTTGTTGCCAAACTAAATGCTAAATCTGCCAAGAAAGCCACCTCTGTGCTGTATTCCCTTTGTTTTTTGGTCCTGGTCCGACTGGCTTCTCTGGGAGTTGTCAGTCCAGGGAGAGTCGGCATCAGTGACTCTGTTTGGGCGATGCATCACCTACATTCTGCACTGCCTGTGTTTTTTTTTTTTTTTTTACAAGAAACCTGTAACTATGCCAAAGAAACTAGAATTCTATTAGCCATTTCATGGAAACTTTTAAAGTTTTTTTAATGATGCAGTACTTAGTTTCAGGGAAGACATGTTAACTAGAAGAGAAAAATCTTAATTCTTCTATTTAAAACTTTTTTTATTTTTTTATTTTTTTATTTTTACCACATCACTATCAGCAGAGGACAACACAATGACTTGCTGTTTTACTTTGTTTATATTGATGATACACCTTTAAGTGGGGACCGTATTTCACTCTGGGGACCTTATGATATGGGACTATATCAAATAAATGTCTATTTTTATATGTTTTCTAAATTCAAATGAATTTTCCAAAACTACTCAGTGCACCCTTCACTATAAATTTACCATTTAAAGATGATGGTTCTTAGAAAATGTTGCCAGGAAAACTGTGTCATTCACTTTTTTTTACACTAAATATGGGTAGGTTATGATATGGGTTATCAGCCGACAAAATGAAAATGTCATTCATCATTTGGACTTGAATTACCCCTTGCCTGAATCTTTGCGGCAGACTTTGAACAGTGGCAAAGCTCACCCTTCACTCTGATAGTGCAGATAGGAACACGGATAGTGCTATCTTGCCATCCGCTGAGCTATCTCGCTGAGAGACACTGTGAGGCGTAGAGGACATACAGTAAATCTTGTGTATTTACGACCTGTGCTGTAGTCAGCTATCTGTTAGGATACCCTGCCCTCCTCCTCTTGATCTTGCCTGTACAAGGCCTGGG
This sequence comes from Sparidentex hasta, assembly GCA_030272975.1. Classification (NCBI taxonomy): domain Eukaryota; kingdom Metazoa; phylum Chordata; class Actinopteri; order Spariformes; family Sparidae; genus Sparidentex; species Sparidentex hasta. The sequence goes on from JARJLU010010384.1 coordinate 18,407, forward strand.
CGCCTCTAATACTGTTGACACATGAGATACAGGAGGATGGTGTTTCTCAATCAGCTTGTTACGTCACAGGTTGTGATCGAAAGGAGCTTCTGTCGAAGAAAGCTCAGCCACATGGAAAATATGAACACTGCAGACAATAGGCTGAAAATGGACACTTGAAGTCCTCAAGTTGGAACCTTTTGTTTTTTTCATGCGCCATCATGATAGCGTGCATTTCTGCCCAGTAATAGAGTGAGATTATTAATTTGGAGTTGCAAATTGTCATCTCACAACAGTCTGCTTTTATTACCAGATCTGGGGCGCTAATGTCATTCGACAGCACACGAAATGAGAGTAAAAAAAGATTGTGTTGACGGCTCAGCCCAGCGGCGAGAGCAAGAGAATCAAGCAGCCCGTCTGTTGATTCCTCATGAAAAAGCTCGGTTACGATTGCACAAGACAGGCCTTGTGAGGAACCATTGACCCATCGACTGCTGTGATCCATGTCTGACTGACATCAATACACATTCATCTGAGCTTGTTTCACCTCGGGCGACGCGGCCACAGGCTACAGTGGCTGGCGCGAGATTCAGACAGGCAACAAGCATCACTTTGTCTTCCCTGCTTGCACTATCACTGACATCTAACACCAGAGGAGGTGATCTGATGGACCTTCTTTGCTTTGTTGGGAATTAGTCACTGTTAAAGGGCCCCAAAATGTCAGCAGTCAGCGTATCTTATGTATGTAAACCCTCAATTACACCGCAATTTAGGCAATGGGGGAATACTTCCTTTATTGGCAGCACAACAATCTTTTCTCTACGTCTGACACAATAGACAATGTGGTGGTTTCCCGAGTCCATTGTTGGTTGTTTGACACGTGATGCTTCTCTTTGGATCAAACCTGCAAATTCAGTTGTATAGCCCATTTCATACATCATAGCAACTCAATGTGCTTTACTGGAATAGAGAATGCAGGAAAATTGAGATGACAGGATTACACTTAGAAAGCGAAGAAGTGCAGATAAGAAATACAAGAAACATGGAACTGAAAATGCAACCAGTGAAGCTTAAATCAAGGTGATGATTAAAAAAAATCAAATAATACAGTACATACTCTCATGTTTATGTGCTCAAATAAAGCATAAATCAATTAAAAAGATATTGAATGATCCACATGTTAAAAAAAAAACTAGGCAATTTAAAAGCAAATGTAAGAGGATTTAGTTATTAGCCATCAATGATTTCCCAGTGGCGGACTTGGGATGTTTGAGGGACAAGAGTGGAAAAAATCGATAAGGCACCAGCTATAGGCGGTGGGGCACCCGCACACAGAAAGGGCACCCTATATGGCACTTTGTCACACCTATCACCAGGTCTAGGTGGCATGGTGACAAAATGATGCTAGATTGTTTTCTGGTTCAACTCTTGCCAACTCAAAAAGCATGGCAGAGCTGTATTTCAGCCCAGAGCCATGGAGCGATCTGCGTGTTAGCAACAAGATTTTGAAGTCGATGAGGAGACACGTGTAAATGAGATGTGTCACCTGCAGAATTATGGCAAGCCACTTCATAACTTTACAAGAGCGGGAGCGTGGAAAGTCTGAACAGGAGAGGTCCAAAGATGGAGCCTTGTGGAACCCCGCAGGTCAAGTCCATCTGCTCAGACACAGCAACTTAGACCAAGTACTTTGTGTCACTGTATTTCCACTCTACAAACACACACACACACACACACACACACACACACACACACACACACACACACACACACGAGCTCCAGATTAGCAAAACTCTCTACGCTCTTTTAATTCTGCCTTCATTAACATTCACAACAAACGTTTTGTTCCACTGGGTAAATCCCCAACTGAGACTATCTTAAACCATATCCTCTTCTTCTTCTTCTTCTTCTTCTTCTCTCTTATGAATCTACTCTGTTAGTACAAGTGGCACCCCCTCCTCTCCCTCTCTCTCTCTCTCTGGGCTCTTTTTAATTATAAACTAATCTAGGGAGGTAATCACAGACAGCATGATCACTTACTCATGCATATATGCCATACTATAAAAATGCAGGCCGTTTATTACCCTGTCTCTATTGCCTATTTACAGCCGGTAGGAAGCGTGGATGCAGCCGTAATGCCGCTCCAATTAGCCGTAAAAAAGAAACATTAGTGCGCCGGCTGGGTGGAGATTTCATGTGGAATATGGGTTAGAGGTCAGAGCGCCAGAGAAAGTCGGTTTATTTCTAGCTTTTTTTCCCTTCCCCCCCTCTTTAAAAAAAAAAGCTCAGCGCTGAGAGGTGCTTTGTGGTTTTCATTTCATGCAGCCTTTCAACATTATTGAAGATGTGATTGCGGCTGACTGGCAGCAGTGCAGGATGGAAGAGGATCCTCAGACTGATGAGCGCTCTAATAGGCCTGTCTAATGTATCATCGATGGATTGACTGCCGTCTCGGAGGAGACATTTCTGAGGGATTCCAGCAGATGAATTTCAGAATGGAGAGAAGAAAAAAAAAAGAAGAAGAAGAAGAAGAAGGAAAAAAGGGCCCGCTTCGCTGAACGCTCCTGCTGCTGAAAAATTGTCCAGTGGAAAGACGCCCTCTTCTTGCGCGGCCGGGATGTGCAGGCAGGATTTACTCCAAGTGGAATACAGACGAGCAGTTATATGCTTCACATGCTCTCTCTCTCTCTCTCTCTCTCTCTCTCTCTCTCTCTCTCTCTCTCTCTCTCTCTCTCTCTCCTTCAGCCAATCTGCGTACAGTGACGCTGCGCAAAAGGCTGGATCTAGTCCTGGCTTCATCATCATATTTAACACACCCACCCGGATTCACACATGCTACAAGGAGCGCCTTCTCTCTTTATCCCGCTGTAGTTCTAGAGGTTTGCCTGGCCCCTGCGGGAGGATTCCTGTCTCCTGTTAACCTGCGTGATTTGACGCCTGTTGGGTGATTTTTTTAATTTTTATTTCTCCCTTCGGGAGAATTACGCACCCTGCCTGGATCGCTGAGGTGGATGAAGAGCTCACGACTACTTTGTTCGGGGACTTTCCCTTCAAAAAAAGGAGAAGAGAAACAACAACAACATTTAAATGTGACAGAGCTGCACTTTCCGGGCGATCTATGATCGGCTCCTCTGCTCTGGATGGTGACACCGACGCGCGCTCTCGAACCGCCTGGACACGCACCCTTAACGGATCGCTCCCCTCCGGCCAGTCACGGCTGCTTTTTTTTTTTTCGGATCCTCTTCTCCTCCGCGTTCTCCTCTCGGACACTTCGTGGTCGGCGGCTGAAGGGGGAGAGCGGGCGGCGTGAAGAGGATGTGGCTTGCGCAAATCGACCGCTGGTCTGAGCCGACTCGACCTGCGCTACCTGGACGCTTGCGGATGATTTTGCGCGTCTGACGGGAATCTTCGCCCAGGACGAGCCGCGCGAATGAAGACAGGAGTCTGGTGTTTGAAGGCAACATAAAGGCTGAACACTGAATCCTTTACTCAAGACGGCAAGTGAAGATGGCTCCTACGTGTTCAATGTATATTTCATTAGATTGGCGTCCAGTCTAATAAACATCATCAGCGATGTAGTCAGCCTGTTCATCTGCGTGCTCATCATTTGCAGCAAGTACTCACATCTGCTCAAACGGGAGACCATGAAGATGATCCTCCTGCGCAAATTCCGCTTCCTGATCCTCATGGTGTTCCTGATCGCATGCTCGATGCACATCATGATAGACCTGCTGCCGAAGCTGGAGAGGCACGGCAGCGGCGGCTGCTCCTGCTCGCATACGCCGAGCGAGGAGCCTCAGAGCTGGGGCAAGCAGGGCTGGCCTAACAAGCACACCCTGCGGATCCTCCAGGACTTCAGCAACGAGCCCGGCTCCAACGTGTCCTCCCACTCCCTGGAGAGGGTCCCGGTGACGGCCGACAAGACGCAGGCGTTCAGGGCGCTGGAGCATCCCGGGCTGCGCGGCGACAGGAAGAGACAGTTCATCCAGGACGCCTCGGTGGCCAAGAACATGCCCGTGAAGGGTTCAAGGTTGTCGGCTCTCTACGAGCATCCCCTGTATAAACGATCCGTGCCACCTCTGACGGATGAGGACACGCTGTTTAACGTCAACACGGACATCAGGTTCGACCCCAAAGCAGCTGAGGACCAGGCATGGTAAAGTGTTACAAAGGCTGTAAACAAACAAATGTCATGATTTAGACAGAGATCACATTAAAGGGGCACTGTGTAGTTTTGGAGAAAAAGAAATTGAAAAATTGTTTATATATATATATATATATATATATATATATATATATATATATATATATATATGTGTGTGTGTGTGTGTGTGTGTGTGTGTGTGTGTATGTATGAGGTAATGATACAAACTCAGAAATATTATTATTTTTTTCCCTTACAGATTTAACAAGCTGTTCACAGAGGAGAACAAGGTCCCAGAACACTGTTTGAAGCTAGAAAGGTGTCAGGGTCCGCCACATATAAACAAAGTAAAACAGTATGAAATTGTATTCAGTCTGTTCAGTCATGAAAGCAAAGAGAGTTTGATTATTTAGTTTGCTTTGGCATAAAATACCAGTCACTCACGATCTCTCTCTCTGATTAAAATGTCCTCCCCAAAACTACGTATTGCCCCTTTAAAGGTTTACATGGTTTATAGTCCAATCACATTACTGTTGGTAACTCCACAGCTGTTGCACAGCACCTACCGCTCCTTACATTAAACCCATGACAATCGTCTCCCCCCCCCACCCGCTCCCCTCATGCAGGAATACTGAAGGCAACATGGACGAGTTCAGCCCGACGGGGGAGCTGACGGCCGACACCTACCCCAACTGGCTCCGCTTCCACATTGGGATTAATCGATACGAGCTGTACTCCAGACACAACCCGGTCATCGACGCTCTGCTGAAGGACCTGGTCACCCAGAGGATCACCAGCGTTGGTGAGTCATTAGACGGGGGGTGAAGCCAGCAGGAGGGCTTCAGTGGGGAGATGGCTCACACTGTTGGCCATTACAAAGAGTTTCGGGGTGTGTCGAGGTGTAACAGTGATCACATGTGACATGAGCTGGATGTTAAATAGTTTACCTTTGTCGTGCCCATAATACGCAAGCTTGTAGGGAGTTCCTCGTCTTGTTTGAGGTCACTTTGTCACTCGTCCGCTGATGGGCACAGATATTGTCTCGTGGAGTAAGGCTGCGCTGTTTTGTGTTCGGCGCCTGTGTGTCCAGATGCCGCAGGCACGCACAAAGCTCGATCCCAAATACCTGCCTCTGAACAACAGGAAACATCTGATCCTAATGACATAGCATGCTGCGGTATGCAAACATTCATGTTGATATTTGCAAAACAAAATAAAATTTAAAAAATCAGTTGGAGCCCTTTAGCAGCTTGTAAGATGTAGACAAAGAACAGAGAAGCTCAGATCCCAACACCCTTGCTGCAAATTCTCTCTGATCAGGATGCCATCACTCCACTATATCTTTATGTGTAGCACATGAGCAACAGGCACGTAGCTGGCAGACAGATGCTCTAGACCAGAGCTGCCCAAACTTTTGTCAATGATGGGCCAAACCTAAAATGTATTGGTGGAACACAGGCCTGTAGCAAACACCTGATATATTTGGATGTGAAATGGGACTACATGGAAGCCCCGAGAGGCTTCTGTATATGTGAGGGGGGCCGATTTTCTTAGTGTGATAACAGGAAATTGTGAAAATAATGCTTTTTTTTCAGAATAATCTTCACAAGCAGCATGACAAAAAGGCAAAGGAACACAGCAGCAGGACAAGTTAAGACGTCTCCGAGGGCACAGTTAACAGTGGACAGACAAGGGATGAGAAACATACGAGTCAGGAAACAATTCTGTAGTGTGACCCCATGAGAAGAAATGGTCACCCACAACTAATAAGGTAGAAAACAGCCAAATCCGGCAACGCTGCATGTCAGTCTTAAAATAAGTCAGCCAAAGGTGAAAGTGTGTGTCTAATGTAAGCAGGTCTACCGGTTGAAGTATGAGGAATGGGCCGCCGAGTGAGTGAGTGTCAGTTGCGCTCCTTGCTATAGGCGCTGACGCACAAGTTTGCACAGAGGTGGAAGCCAGCCACAGGCTATCGCACAACAGCGCTGAATCTGATCAGCCCATGGTGCTCCTCCTCCTCCCTCGCGAGGCTAAGGGAATAATAAAACAGCGCAATCTCGTCTGATGTGTTCCCACGAAGTGCAACAGCCCTGAGAGAACACCTGGTCTCCACGCAGCCACACATCACAGTTTGATTCACTGCTTTTTTTTTTCATCATTTTTATTTGATTGAAGTGCACTAGTAAATCTAGGTTTTCTGCAGAAAGCTGCAAAAGCCTTCACAGAGGTACCTGACGGAGGTGTTGATCCACTCTGGGGCAGTTATACAGAGCCTATCCTCTGTTTTTTTTTCCTTTTTGGAGGGATTGTCTTTCATTTTGGCTCCGTCTGGCTCCAACATTCCAAGAGCGCTTGTCGACTCGAGGTCGCCCATCTTGCGCTTGCTGTGGAAAGTGATTACAGATTTTTAGGTTCATCTGCCAATGGTGTGAAAAAAAAAAGAACAAAAAAAAAAAAAACTGTAAGTGGCCCACAGCAAAGATTAAATGCTTATCTTGGAGTGGGATTAGCTGTTTTTTAAAAACTAGCAAACCCTTGCCAGGTTGCTAACAGAAGAATTTCTTTCCTTTTGTTTCTGTCTTCCTACTCCAGATGTTGTTTAATTCTCTCAGATTTTTTTTTTCTTTTCTCCGTCTTGCTTTTCTGTCTCTCTGGCAGGGTGGATAGGGGAAGCAGTTTCTCAGCATCTCGAGCCAGCTAAATACATGGTGGCTCAGTAATTACAGAGCCTTAACACAGGCCTCGGGCAGAATACCAATAGAAGCCAATAGCAGTCGGTTATTATCTAAACTTAAGGATAGGAGAGTGCTCGGATGTATTATACAGTAACCTCTTTCCAGCAGCATTTATCGATAAAGACATGGCGTGCAAAGGCTCGAGATATGATCAATGTTTTTACAGATTATGGTGAGAGGCTGCTGTTGCTGCTGCTGCTGCTGCTGCTGCTGCTGCTGCACGTCTCGCAAAGAGACAGAGGTAAACACATCGCATCATGAAGTCTGGGCAAAAACGCGGTTTGCTTACTGCGACTGGAGGCCGAAATGAAACGTTACATCCGCGGTGCCTTATTCCCAGTAATTACAGCTCGACGCGCCTTCATTTAAAGGGGCACTCTGCAGTTTTTGAGAGGAAATGAAAACACAGAATTTCAATATTTACAATATTAATGAGGTAATGAGACAATTTTTTTTTTTTCACATAAGTGAATACACAGGCTGTTCTCAGAGTTAAACAAGGTCCCCGGAGCACTGCTTGAAGCTAGAAGGGTGGCAGAGTCCGCCACATGTAAACAAAGTAAAACAGCGTGAAATTGTGTTCTTTAAGGTCAGTTTGTTTATTCAGTTTATTCAGTCAAGGAAATGAATAGAGTTCGTTTATTTGGTTTGTTTGGGCATTAAAAAAAAAGATCTTTCTCTTCCTCTACAAAACGATGTAAGTGCAACTTTAAAATGTCTCCGGTATACGCAGCTTCACCACAGAAGCAGGTGGACATTGATCCAACTCTGCAAACGTTTTCGCTTGTCCACATGATTCCCGTATGTAAAAATAAATGAAAACATTGATTGAGAAGGTTGTCCGTGGGCAAAAGGCCACCGAAACACTGCTCTCGATCGATCAGCTGAGGGGGGGGAGCAGGCACGGCAGCTGCTCTGCTCCTTTCATTTTGTGCGTCTGAATTTAGTTGTATTTCAGGCACAGCAAAGTCCTCGCACTAGCACTTAAGTCCGGTCCCAGGAGTTGGTTTAGACCGCGCTATCATGTACAGAAAGGGAGAAAACATGAAGGAGAGGAGGATGACTAGAAAACACAAAGAGTCAGAGAGAGAGAGAGAGAAAGAGAGGGGGAGACAGATGGACCCACCAGAGAATACACAGAGAGAGTAAACAGAGAGCGGCGGGCGAGCGAGCGCTGGCCGTCCTTCACCCCCTCACTCTCCCTTCCCATCAAACAAACGCGGCGACATCAGCACTCGGGCGGACAAAACACACATCTGCGCACGCACACACACACGCGTGCGCGGCAGAGGAAGCTGAAGCTTCAGGTGTGGATTGACGTGTCTCAACAGTGTGAAATCAGCGTCAGTCAATATTGCATTTGGTGGGTAAACACAACATACAGTCCTGTTTTTTGATGTGTGAATGGGCTCTTATCTCATGATGGAAATTGAGAAGATGTTATTGATACCAGAGCTGCGGACGACTCTCGGTTTGTGTGACACAGTGCGATAACCATCTGAGAAAACATCACACTCACTATTCATTATTCAATTATGTATAATCATCATTAATGTTATGTTCTAACAGACTTGAAACTAGATATTATCCTGAAACATTCTTGTTTGTTATCACTCAGATGGTTGAATTCAATACTATAGACAAGCAAATGTCCATGGTGTGACTGTATATTGTATTCAGACTTTATACAGCTGCAACCCTGGCCTAACAGGTTTTTCTGTGTTCTTATCTCTTAGTCTGAAGACTGAATAGAAGCAGGGAAGAAAAGGTATGCGTGAGACTCGGGTAGTTGTGCAGAAACTCCACTGTTTGACTGGTGTTAATTCTCGAACCGGTTCCGTCTTGGAGCTGACGGGCGAGCCGAGCTAGCTGTGACCTGAGCGCTTGCTGTTGCCGCAGTGTCTATCCGTCATTGTCTGAAAGGGAGGAAAAAAAGGCAATATTTGCACCGCATTCATTTTTGGTCAGGTTTCTTATAGTCAAAGAAAAATCAGCTAATCAGCGAGCTTTATTATAACATACAGAGAGGCAGTGGAGCTTGTGCATAGAGGGTCAAATAAAAGGCATTCCTGAGATTTTAAGCCTGTGTTGAGTAGGAAGGTGTTTCCGCATATTGCCGGTGCCTCCACCCTAACCTCGAGGTCATGTTTATGCAAACAGTTCCAGCACGGGTGTCATTTTTTTTTACTTCTTGAATTGAAGCCACAGTTTGGACGGTTTCGGCCTCTTCGCAGCAGCTCTGTTTTGTTAAAAAGCTTCCAGCGGCCCAGAAACCCAAGTTTGATTTCATTGTTTTGCAATGCGAAACTGCCAGAAAAAACATGCCTGCAATGATGAAAGTAACTGATAAGCTCATAGCATTTCTGAGGAATCAGGCAATTTGGAACTGGTTGTCAAGCATGAGTTTTTCATTTCCAATGTTTTTTTTCGTAGAAGAGGGTATTTTCAAGAAAGTCACACTGAAGTCTTTATTTTCAGTATTTTATTTGGCAGAATTTTCAGACATTCACTTGTTTCAGCTTGACATATTTGTGGATCGGCTTATTGTCTCGATTCTTCATTTTTTAGGTGTTGGACTTCTAACAAATCATTTTAAAACGTAACATTTGGTTTGGGAAAGTTGTGCAGGTACATTTTCTGATCACCTTGGTAATTTGGTGCATTTGGCTTGAGGCGAGAAATAGCTAAGAGCTTCGGTGCAGTCAGATGCAGCCGGGCTAAGTTGCCCGTTGGCTAAAAGTTGAACACTAGTAAAAAATAAAAGAGAAGAAAAGAAAAAGACACTAAAGGCAATAACTTGTATTTTCTTCACATTCAGTTTGAAGTTTTCTGTTGATTGAAGTTTTGGACTATCAACAGAAAAATGTACAGAAATGAGCTAGCTTGAAAACAATAGTCTGTCTAGTGTTTTGAATCGTAGCTAGGCTAACTAGCTAACAACACAAGCTAATCTCGATATCTAGTTGGACATTTTTTTGTGTAACTATAACTTAACTGTGGTGACTAAGTTTGTTGAAGTACAAAAGGGATAACTAGAGCTCTTTTCTCCAGAAAAACACAGTTACCTTTAGTTTCTGTATTGTTAAAAGCCGTGTTGTCTGTTTCCCTTCAACAGCCATGAAGTCTGGAGGCACTCAGCTGAAGCTCATCATGACCTTCATGAACTATGGCCAGGCTCTCTTTAAACCCATGAAGTAAGTCACTTTGCTTTGCGGCAAAAATGCATTTTATGTGTTGTATGTCTTTGAACAGTAGTTCCTGCTCGCCCTGTTGTTCCTGCGGCTGGACAGCCCTCTCACCTCCCCTTCTCTACTGCTCACTGACGGGTCCGGTCTCACTGAGGAAAAAAGCAATCTCTCTGATATCATGTCAAAGCCTGAGTGCCATTTCAGCATAAAACACCAACTATGCAGCTTTTCTACCTCGACGACTTCCTTTTTTTCGCATTAGACCACCTACTCATTCTCCCCACAACATCAATCTCATTTCCTCATTCTCCTCTCTGGCTATATCAAATTACTTTCATATCAGGGCAACCTTGATATTCGATTGAAGGCCGACATCATTCTGCTGTGTCAGAGCCAAGTGTTGAGTAGGCATTTCACCTCGGAGGGCTGTCAGGTGACACGGCGCATCCTTTAGTGGTCACGCTGGAGGTCCTCAGCCCTCAGGCAACGAGGGCCGTGTCATATTATGACTGATTCATCCAATCAGGTTTCTGGTTTCCATGATGTCAAACCATCGAGTCAGCTAAGTGTCAGTGTCCTGCTGTCACCATGCGATTTGCTTACAGTTTCAGTGTGAAACTTTTAACCACATGTGGCTTTAATTCATGTCCCCTTCAGGATGATACCACCTTTCATGTACCGCCACAGTGTCTCTTGTTCCAGCCTCAGGCGACTCTGTGCCAATTAGCAGATATTGACACGTTTACATGCTTATCGACAAGTAAGATGCAAATGGAAATTAGCTACATGTCTGACATCAGCCTGTTAGTATTGTTTTTCTATATGCTGCTAATTAGCAGATATCAGCATGCTAACATGTTCAACTAAGATTGTGCACATTGTAGATACGCCTGTTTAACATCATCGTTGGCATCGTTATTGGGCGAATGTTAGCATGATATTAGCATTTAGCTTGTTTGCATGATTAAAAACCATTCCCAGCTTGTTGAATTAAGTTTTGTGGTCTGCGTGTGTGTAGCTTGAGGTGTGTATTTTTGGTTCAGCGCCCAGCTGTGGCTAAAGGCAGCCGCCACCCAGTTATCGCGCACGCTAACCCAGGGGCCACATATTTTGTCATTACCTTTCTTAGCCGGTTCTCTGTAATGGTGCCAGACATAATTGCTGGGAGCTTTTGCGATCCAACCGCTAAACCTCTGTTCCTCGCCTCATCTCCGTCTGAATCCCACTCCAGTTGTGATATGAGACTGCTCGACCGGCGAACTACAGCATATCATTAACGTCTCACTAGAAGAGGTGAAGAGGAGTGAAAGCGACACTCTCCTTTTCTTTTTCGCCTCAGCTTTGTGCATCCTGTAAGACTCGTTGGCTTAACTTGTAGAAGAAGATAAGTCCACCAAAACTGCCCCCACTGGTAGATACTTTGTAATATTTGATTAATTCACATCTCCTTTATCCACACTGTCATATTTAGACGATAACGCATCCCGAGAGAAGTGGTCTTTGCTCCTAATCCCCCCTCGATTGGTGGATTTAAATGTCACCCGTCCTTTGTTATGGTGATTGTAATTTAATTGTGGGTTAATGGTTTTCTACACAGAAAACCCGTTGTCTGGCCCCTACGTGTCAGCGTGGAGAGCGGGGTTAAGCCTGTGGATGATAGGTAGCGAGGTTTTTTCCGTGGGAGGAAAGAGCTATTCAGAGACTGTTGTAATTACTGCTTCAATCGTACCACGCTAAGTCAGGCCAGACGCAACAAGCCTGAAATCATCCTGACAGGCTGGGCGAGAGGAGAGACGAGAGCGAGGTGAGAGGAGGGGAAGGAGAGGAGAGGTGTGGAGTGCAAGGGAGGACGGAGGAGAGGCGAGGAGGCGCGGACCAGAGGAGATGAGGGCGAGTGGGCAGAGGGTGCCGCGGATACACGCACGGAGTCGAAATCCGCAGATAATCTCGGCGCGCTGCCTCGAATTTTAACCCGGGACTGGAATGTGAAATGACATTTTCAGAGGGAAAAAAGCGCAAGGGGTGATTGGGTTGGATGTAAATCTGTTGCTTGACAGTTGTGGTTGTCGGAGCTGCCGCGTTGTTTGATAATCCTGAAGAGTGAAGCGGCGGGCTGGGGTGGAGGGTGGAGGCGCTTTTTTCATTCCCTCCTGCTTGAATGCACTTGACTTTAACAAAGCAGGGCAACCCGTGCTGGCATGCGTGTGTGCGTGCGTCTGTGTGTGTGCGCGCGCGCGTGCGTGCGTGCTCATTTGGACTGCAATCAGAGTCCTGGGAGATTTGCGCAGCCATTTCCCGCGATGTACACCATCACACACGTGCACAGGCACTTATACACGCCGCACTTCTACCACTTCCACTTAACACCCAACATCATCTCCTGGTTCCCCCCCAACTCTGCCGCTGTGTTTCCACATGGTGCATCAAAGAGACAGAGGCTGAGAGATCAAAGACTTCCCCGGCTGCGCTCTTCTGCTCGGCTCCTCTCAGCTCTAATGCAAATGTGTCCCGGGCAATCAGGCAGCAGAGGCAGGCAGGCAGGCAGGCTCACGGTGTCTGGGGTAACGATCGACCCTCTAACCATCCATATCTGTGGAAACCTGTTCTGCGCTCTCTGTTTATCGGCCGCTCTTTTCATCTCTCTTCTAATTCGCGGGCGTTCTCCATCATCTTCACCCCGTCCCTGCAACACTCCTGCGCTGCTTGTTTTTCTCTCTCGCGGGCTCCTTAATGAACGGCGCAGATGAAGAAATCCATTAAAGGCTTGCCGTATCGATCCTGTAGGTTTTCCCTTTTTCTTCTTCCTCAGAGAGGGAGAGAGAGAGAGAAAGACAGAGGGAGAGAGAATGATCTGACACTGTGTTTTGTGGCGGCGGGTGCCCTTTTAATGTGCGGATCAGGTAAAACACACCTTAGGTGACCAGGCTGAATCATTTTTCTACCGCGCTGAGACGCCACAAAATGGCCTACCTGTCCACTGTGATGTAACGCAGATGAGTCAGCCCACTGAGCTGCTGTCTGCGGTCCAGTTTTCCAGACACAAAATAAACCAACTCTTAACTAGTCTCATCTAACTGAAGGCTTGTTTGGCAATATTTGTTAAGACTACAGGTCTTCAAGGCGACACCGCTAAGAATCCCGGCTGATGCCCTGCCCTGTGTTGCTCAAGTAGAAGGATGAAAACATCACAGTTGTGCTTTCTGTCACAACAACTGCATTGTAACCTGACTAAAGCTGCGTTTGATGACTAAGCTCAATTATCATCTTCGTCATCCCCTCCATCCTGTTATGCCTGTGGCCAGGACTGAAATAACCCTGAATTGTGGCATTTCCATAATGTCTGCTTTTTTACAAACACTTTAAGCTGTCAAGTCGGGACACTTTTCTAACATATGTGGTAAAAAAACATCTACTTTTCTCATAACCCATAAATACACAGCACATGGGTCCATAGAAGACACGGGACAGGGACTGAGGTAGATTTTTCTTCCTCAAATGAAAAAAAATGCAAATGACTGCTTTGGCAGAACAAGAACAGAATGGTCCCTATTGTCCCGATAGTTTCATGTTATGGTGCAGCTATGCTGTAGCCTGTAGGCTCAGCAAGGGTTTTTCAAGTTGAATATGCAAAAATAATACTGTTGCTAAATCCAAGTGGCTGGCTGGGAAAAAATACTCAATATGAAAATTATAAATTTGTCTTTGCCACTGAGCGGTGCACAGCAGCATGCAGAGAGGACATACTTTTATTTCTCATGGAAAATTGGGGGCAGGTCAACTGCAAAACAGACATAAATTACCTAAAACTACAACAGCGCTTACAATGTTAGTGAACAACACAGTGCAATGAAAGCAGTTTAAAGGTGCAATATCTAAAAATTTCCCACCTGTCGAATTTATACAAATAGGGAGCAGCTCATCATTGGAGTAACTGCTAAATGCTGCTAACTGTAGCTGCTATTAGCTAGTTAGCTCAGTTAGCTGTTCAGCTAGAAGTTCAGACTGGGAGCTCAGACCAGGGGACTGTTGGTGTTTACACGGCTAGCTTTGGAGTTGGATGGGCTGCAGCAAGCTGGTTAGCATGCTGCAGTTTTCTTTATAGGTACTGGAAGTAAAGATGAAGCTTGCAACATTTGAGTGTTAACTTCTGGACAGATGGATAGTTGATTATTAGCATAAAAGCTAAATTAAAAGGGGACCTAAACTGCAACCTGGAGGGACACCGCTAGAGCGCTCATAGAATTGTTTATCCTTTCTTGTACAGTGCATTTAATTATCGTGTGCCGACTAGTGTGGGCTGTATGTGCCCTCAACAACCTCCAGGTTTGAGGCTTATTATGGCTGTGAGTGCATAACAATGACTTTTTCTCTTTTGATTGACCTTACTATAAGTGCTGTTTAATCAAAACTCTCATTAGCTCACTTAATGCTATGTTGCCAGAAGCGTCACTAATTATGACCGTTCTGAGCATCAGAGAAGGGAAAACAACTTCAGCTGGTGCTCGGACTGGTGGCCACTCTGTAGAGCAGTGGGAGAAAAAGTCCCTTTTGGAGAGCTGCTCCAGTAATATAACATTTTGTACCCTCTGTACCTACCTTCAAGTTATACAATTCTAATACATGTAATGTTCCTTTTGCTGTCAGAATGTCCATGTTCCTTTTAGTGCAATGAAAAGGAATGCCTGTATTACCTTAACGACCAACAGGGACCTTTGTTACAAGTACCTCTGTGTACTGAAATAGACCCATGCCATATATGGTGTGTTTGAATCTCAGCTGTTGCATCGTACTTTGAACCTCAGTCTGTGGGTACATGAAGTGACTTTACTGAGGGGAAAAAAAAGGAAACTGATTACCTCAAAATTCTTAAGTAGACTAATAATTTTATAGGTGTTTATAATATTTAGGAGATGCAAATTCAGAACAAATAGGGGAAAGCATTTTACCAGAGTAACTGCTTAGTGCTGCTAACTGTAGCTTCTCTTAGCTAGTTAGCTCAGATAGCTGTGCAGTTAGCAGTTCAGGCTAGGGAGTGGTAACGCCACAAACAAAGGAGCTTTGGACTGGGACAGGGCTAGGGATAGGTGTCTAGCATGTTAACTTCAGTAGAAAGCTCTGCAACACAATACATTACACTGTCAAAACTGCTCTTTAGTCACATTGTGATGAAAATTTTGACAAATTCTTCAACTTTTTGATTAGAATTCTTGATGATTATACTTGATTTAGCAGCAGCACCTGTCAAATTCAAATTCCAGACAGTGCAGCATATCATAAGACTAACCGCTAACTGCAGCTGTAGCAGCTGTTAGCTTATCAACAGTTAGCAATCCAGGCTGTGAGCATGTTACACAAGGGGAGTTTTGTTTGTCACAGCGAGCAGAGGAGTTTTGGACCGCCTGGTTAGCATGCTAACTTCAGTAGATATTTCTGCAACACAATACTTTAACATAACCTCAAAGCTGATGATTGTTCACATTCTGGTGATAATTTGAGTCATTTTTAAAAAATGTTTAAAACTAAAATTGTTACACATCGTACCTTTAAAACTTTTCAGCCCCCACAGTTTAGATTTAATAGTCTACTCTGAGGTAATCTGTTTTACTGGCTAGGGAACACTTTTTGATTTGCTTTGTCTTTCTCTGTCTTTCTGTTGCCGTGACTTAGTGCTGCTGTGAACCAGGAAGACATGATCGCAATATTTACAGCGAAATTAGTCTCTGAGTGCACAAAGCTCATTAGATCATGAGCGAAGATGATCGACGAAGGAAGGCGGGGGAAGGACTGATGATTGATATAATGATGGTCTTCCGTTCCTTCTTGCTTCCACTTAATTGTATTGCTTGTCAATCAGACGACCGTTGGCTCAGTCGCACACAATCAATGCGAGTATTCCTAGAAGAGATATCTCCTCCTTTCCGCTGCTCCTCCCCACCGAGCGATCTATATCTGTGCTCAGTCAGGTCCGTGAGTAATTTTTGATTGACACGTCGGGGAGACAAGAGACGGGCGCCACATAATGTCACCTCGTTTGTGTCAATAACATATTGACAGCGGCGCAAATAACAGCCTGGAGGAAATGTCTGTGTTAAATGTGAAATATTAGTTGGAAGTTGGCTGAGCAGAAGGGCTGATGTTGTATCATCAAGCAGCATCAGCCGTGGGAGGTGAAAGAATAAGATTGAGGCTGAAGATGGGAGAGCGTGTCTCGACAAAAAACCCTTATTATCCTCGCTTAAAGCTGCCAGATTTGTCCTGGAACAAGGCGACGTCTGAACACTGAGAGGCTGATAAAAGACAGGACAATTCAGCGATTGTTCCCGCAAAGACGTGCCAAACAAACTGACTTCGCTGTGGACCGACCTCCACTGTCGCCGCTCTTTTTTTCCATACATATATTGTCGGTTCGGCTGCTTGTGTGAGCGTGTGCTTATTTACTGTGTGATATTGTATTCACAAGGTCTTCTGTGGCTGTGCGCTGACTTTGGATCAGGAAATAAAAGGGATGAAGCGCCTCAGGACAAGTCATTCAGAGCTCGGATGGGGGGCACGCCGCTGTTTGTAAATGGAGGAAATTCACGGCAGCAAAGTGGCAACGCTGGAGCTGAGAGGCTACAAAGTGACATGTTAACCCTCAGACCGCTGGTTCACATGTGTGGGAATGGTGCGGCACATTTAGGTGGCTGCACCGAACCATGACGTAAACGGTATCACAAAAATAATTGGATATTTACAGCACATACATGAAATCCACAGTGTGTATATTTGCATGCATTACATGCTTTTCAAATCAGATACAATTCAAATCACAATCACAATTGCCCCCTGAATGAATGAATGAATGAATAAACAAAATATCCCATTCTGAATATAATGAAAAAGAATTAACCACACTTGTACATCCTTGTGTCTCCCAGCTATTCACGTTTCTCATAAACAGGTTATGAGTCTACCTGGACCGTAAATGCAATGCGGCGTGCGCATGCTGCACATCTTAAACAGAACACTTGGGGATCATGAATAATAGCAGAATACAATAATCTCTTTTAAACGCACCGGCTGACCTCAGGACAAATCTCCGCTCTATTCATTTTTCGGCTGCACCGCCGGTTCCGTTGCGCGAGAAAGCAGATGAATAATTAATCTAAAATTACAGCCACTGCGAGATGTGTGATTTAGCAGCACTTAAGGCCCTGCGCTGCTCCCTGCTTAATGTTTTGACTGTTCCCCCTGTGTTTTAATTGTTTCACCGGGTTATTATCGAGCGCGGCGCCGCTCGTGCCGGAGCAGAAAGTGTTTGTGGAAAAAGATTTTGTGGCGGAACAGGAAAAAAAAACACAAAACTGTTCAAGTGCTCAGATTAAGACACACATGCACCAGTCGTCACGTATACCGTAGGTGAAACTTGCAGGGGTTGAACATATTGTTCAGAGTGCAGCAGAGCAGTACATACTGTATGATCAAATGGAGCCCTCAGGCTTAGTAATCTGACCCCCTTACTGTCTTCCCTGCAGAGACTGTGACACACTGCAGGCCATTGGTGCAATAATGCAGAGCATGTGCAAACTGTGTTTCCCTGACATGTCTCTGATCTTCGCACATGTAGAGAGATGAAGGAAACTGATGAAACAGAAAATGGTGAAATTCACCCTGATGGTACAGAGAAATATGATACTAATTAGTTTTTACTGGTAATGGATACAAGGCTAATACACCAGTATTCCTCCCTGATGAAATCAGGAGAAGGGCAGAATGGGCACTCCAGCCTAGTATTGCTGCGAAAAGCTTGCTTTGCGAGAAGTTACACAAGACTCCCACCTTGCCCCATTCACATGTGCTGAAAAATGAATCCGCTCGTTTCTATTCTCCTCAGTTTTTGATGGAAAGTAGGGCAGCTGAAGTGGCCAGGATTGGACAAGTCCGTGCCGTGGGGCATCAGTGCAAGCTGTGTTACTCCATCCGGTTCCAGTAAATCATGGCTTCTTATCAGGGTTGGATGATGTTTACCAGATTGGCATATATAACATCTTTGCTGAGGTGGTCCCAACTTTTTTGTCTCCTGTCATCCGGGTCGGGCTGGGTATTGAACTTCGATACTTCTATGGCACCCACTGAACTGCCTCGATACTATCCAGCATCAAAACATTTCTTGTCACTCAATACCGAATTTCAGCTCATCTCATCAGCGTCAGTGAGGCAATGAGCAAACAGCATACAGATTGTGCCCAGATCTATTGGTGCTGGTGTTTGTCTGCCTGCAGTCGTGCAGTACAATGTTATCTTTTGTTAAAACTTATTTCATAAAAATAGGGTTGAGTCACAGTGTCCATCGGCCCATCCCTATTTCTTATTCAGCCAGGTGGTCAAGGCCTACAACAGGGTTGGGAACGAATATGGAGGAGTTATAGGAATAGATTTTGTGTGTTCCGGTGCACTCCGGCCAACATGAAAAGGCTTTTTAGCCCCATGTCCCTGACTCTTGAAGGCGACAAAACGAACCACATCTTGAACTTCCTACAGGACAAAAATAACTCCTCTTAGCCTGCTGCGTTAAATGAATGTAATGTTCTAATGTAAAGTGGTGGAGGACCTATTTCCCGAGCAAGTGTCTATGAAATACCATGGTTAAATGGTTAACTGTGCCACTCCGACGATGACTTATTGATGTGGGGCTGAATTTGTCATGGTAATGTTCAATAAGCAGTGCAGACCTATGGCCCGACGCACTGTAGAGAAACATGTTATGAACACTCAATAACAGAAGCTTATGCAACTAATCTGCGGTCTGGTGGGGATGGGGAAAAAAGCTGCACATGAGCAAGTAGCCCACTGTAATAATCTGTTAATGTACTGTTGGCACTCTGCCATCTGCGGTAATCAGCCATCATGATTTATGCAGAATGTAGATATTATTAAACCGGTGATGTTTTCCCCGGTAATGTATTCCAACACACAGTGCCAGTTTTAATCACTGTGGTTGATTAGCATAATCGTTAACTTTGACACGTCTGTTAGAAGCAAAACATCCACTCCCTTTTCTCTGGTTTGCACCTTTTTTTTTTTTTTCTCTAGACTTTCCAAAGAAAAAAAAAAAAACACAACATCAGCATCGGGTCTTCTCACAGCCTCGTCAGTATGCACCACTGTCGCTGGGATTGAGATCTCACACACACACAAACACACGCTGAGATCTCAAGTGTGCGTGTCACACTCTTACTGCTACCTCTCACAACTTTGGACATACAGCCCTCCAAACTGTCACACTGTTCATAGCGTAGTTGCCTAGGAGACGGAAAAGTGGTCATATTTCTTTGTCTACGCTGGGCTGATCCATGTGCATGCGTGCCCACTCTGCGCCATCCCGTCGTGGCAAATTCCACGCAGGCCCGGGCCCAGGGCCTCCAGGAGCGGGAGACGTCTTGACGATATTATCAGTCAGCTGCCCCCTTCAGGTAAAT
The DNA here is from genome assembly GCA_030272975.1 of Sparidentex hasta. Taxonomy (NCBI): domain Eukaryota; kingdom Metazoa; phylum Chordata; class Actinopteri; order Spariformes; family Sparidae; genus Sparidentex; species Sparidentex hasta. The sequence continues at coordinate 37,911 of JARJLU010010384.1, forward strand.
GTTATCAGCTCTTAATGTTGTGCTGAAGGAACGATAACACGGTGTCGCAGCCAGCAGAAATGACAAGCCAGCATCCAATCTGCATATCAAAGCCTCGGCTAAATTCCTCTGCCATCTGTGTGTGCACGCGCCTGTGTGCACGTTAGTGTGTGTACATGCCGGAGCTCCACACACACACACACACACATGCACACACACACGCATGCGTTTTTAACTGCGCTGCCATTTCTCTGCAGTCTGACAGGCAAGTTGTTCCTGGCCCGTCACGATCACGGTTCATCCCTGATAAACTTCCTCATTGTTTCTTCGAAATAATAATGAAAGAAGCTTAATTACGCCGATAAACATTTCAGAGAACCGGATCCATCTCTGAGTTTCTTTGGGGATGCGGGGCTTTGATACCATCTGTCATCTTGTCTCTCCGCTTTGAAGGAGCTGTCACTCAAAGGCAAGCCTTTACTCTCTGTCTGGACACAGTACACCTCAACAGCTGATGTGACAATCGCGGCAGACATTGATTCATCTGGCCCGGGCCCGGCCCCTCCGCGCCGGCACTCTTATTGAGGACCAGATGCTGAAGGCAGAGGCACAGAGGCTGCTTCATGACTGGAAATGAGGCTTTTATGTCTTTCCATGAATCAATGAACAAAGGGAGAGGAGGACAGTGTCATGTGTCCTGAATCTGGCGTCCGGGTACTTGAGCTAACTGGAAACGCCAGCCCTTTTTTTTAATCGCTCGGATTACAAAGCAAATACTCTTTAGCTTGTTGTTCTTTACACTTTATGTAGTGGGATCACAATTGAAGAAGCTTGTTATGGGGCGATCCATGTGCTTTTTCTTACATGTTTGTTTTTGGTTTCAGTCTCAGGCTGCATGATTACAAGAAAAAACAGATCTTATAAACAAAAGTCTCCAAAACTCGCTCATTCGCTGGACAGAGTTTTGGAAACCTGTCTGGGATTTTGGCAGCACGGTGAATCAAAATAAATCTTAAACTTCAGTCCCTTTAACTTTAGCCAAGAGTTGTGGGCTCATTTGCTTTCTGTGCTGTTTAATTTCCACTTAGGAGCATGTGAAGAAATACATGAGCATCGTTCCTGACTGCAGTTTGTTTTGCTCGGCCGTCGGCTATCAAATGTCAGCATCCATCTCCGTGCACCGCTCGGCCTCCCGCATTTTTGGGTTGTGTCCTGCAGTTGGCCTAGATACATGTCTAAGAAACAGCACCAAACTTCTCTTGGAGGAGGCATTTCCACCTGTCTTGGGCCTGAATGTTCTGGCCGAATGTTCTTGTAAACGCTCCCAGACTTTGATGAAACTGCTCCAAATGCGTTTCGGGTGAAAGTGCCATTAGTCTCATTAATTATAGAGGGAGGATGCTTTCACTTAAAGAGACAAACACACTCACAAAAAACAACCAGAAAGACAGTTGCTTTAAAGGAGACATATTATGCTCATTTGCAGGTTCCTTCATTTTATTTCGGGTTACTACTAGAATAGCTCACATGCATCAAAGGGCAGCATATTATCAGAGAGCTAACTGCTGACTGTTTTCAACTAAAATTCTTATAAAATTCTACTTCCTCTTAGTCCCTGCCTCTTTAAGGACCCCTCCTGAATAACCAGTCTTCTCTGATTGGTCAGCTCGCGCACGCCAGCACCTCTAACAACAACAGAGCAGCTTTGCTGAATCCTTTTTTTATGTGTCGTTAACTAGCTGTTATGGCTAGATTATGCAAATGTGTGACATGGTGACGTGGCGTGATGTCACAAAGTCAAGGAAAGGAAACGTTGGACCACTGACGAGGCGTTTCAGGAACTCTGTTTTCAGTGGGAGAGAGCAGTTTCTGCTAGTGCTGTTTTTTCACCTTCTGAGAACTTTTACATGCACAAATACTGAATGAAAGGACGAAAGCGAAAAAGTACAATACATCTCCTTTAACTTTTTATTCAAGAGCTGCGAGGGGCACAAAGAAACATCTGTGCTCTGTGGTTCGTATAAAACACACAGTATCTGTTCTCCTGCCATGGGGCGAGACAGCTCTGGTTTTTACAGAAGTATCCAGCATTTTATAGCATAGCAGAGGCTCCATTCTGGTTGGCACTGCTCAAACTTTCACCCTGTGATCTTCTTCCTTTGCTTTCTGTCCTCACCTTCACTCGCCATTATAGCTCTCAGTCTCCTCGCACTGTCCCGGCGGCAGAAACTGATCCCTTTTATAAGCTGTAGTTAGTGTCAGGGAAAACACCTTAAGGGGATCATTAGACTGTAATGAAGCAGGAGGTAAAATACCATGTTCACCCGTCGTTCCCCAACATTCCTGATTGTCAGGTTTAATTATAGCCCCACAAGGTCTTCTGGGCATCGTGGGTTTTTTTTTGTCTTTTACTGCATTTGTCTAATTTCTCCAACTCACCCTCCACCTCTCCCTTTCAGCAGATGGACACTTGGTCTAATTAGGCTTTCTCTTACCCCGTAGAGTGGCCCTCTGAGGGGAGGCGTTGGGGAGTGTGGTGTTATGAGGGCACGTTGCGATACGTAATTAGCAAACAGCAGAGCGGCGACTAAGGTTACGGTGGGAAAGAGGTTGTGTGAACCACAGCTGTCAGCGCTCCGGCACTGCTATAGATGCGGATTAAACAACATCTGTTTCACGCGGCTGCATACTGCATGCGCTTGATTAAAGTAGTCGCTCGTACAATTCAGTATCTGCAAACCCCCCCCCCGTCCCCCACACCCTCGAGCTCCACCGTTGACATCCCCTTCAGAGGGAAACAGGAGGAGGCTGGATAGTCAAAACAAGTGATGCAACCGTGCTCAGATGGGGAGATTAAAAAGCCATCCATAACCTCCAAGTCCCAACATGAATCGCTGCCTCACATGAAACGGAGTGGAAAGAGGCTGCGCGTACTGTAACGTACCAGTCGGTCCCTCTCGAATCTCAAAGAGCTCTGGTTGTCTTGGAAGTGAGCATAATTGATGAGAAAGTGATGACAGCATGGTATGCTGCTTAAGGGACGCCGTAATATTCTCAGACAGAGATGCACGTTTTTTATTGGCGCACTTTAATTTTAACTGCGTAACAGTTCAGATTCATTACAGTTTGACTTTCACGCAAATGCAAAACAATGAATAGTGACAACAGTGTGACATGGCAGAGATTAAAAAATGCAAATGTAGTCATCTCAGCAGTTACAAAATAAATAGATTACTGAAGAATGAATTATGAGTGTATGATCTGTCTGAAGTTAAGGTGTGAAGAAACATTACTGCTGTGCTTTTCATGTGTTGTGTGGTATTAAATCAGTTGTTACTGATACTTTTGGGCACGGGGGGGGGGGGCACTGCGACAGTCAGAAAACAAACAAGCTACTTCAAGCTTACATATTTGTTCTGCTTAAGCAGACAAGGATCAGCATTTGCAATCTGTCATGGTTTGGCTTTTTTGGTCATTAGTCTTTCCACTTCCTCTCTTTGTCTGCTTTCTTTAGCCTGTAATCATTCAGCTATGTTCACCAGCTAGTTGTCTGGCGCTCGGTGCCCCTGCAGGTAGCGTTCGGTGGGTTTTTTTCAGGTGGTAATTCTCTGTAGCGAGTGTCTGTCCTTACACATCACAGTCAACCCACTTCAATGAGAGCGCCAAGCTTCGGTTAAAAGAGGCACAAAACTGACAGAGGGATTATTTGAATGTTGGGAGCGTTCTGGGCCCTATACCATCTCCCCAGTCGTCCAGATTATTAATGTCAGTGGGGTGTGGATAAAGAAAGGATAAAGAAAAGACCATATGGTCGGGCTCACCAAAGGATTATGATTTGTTGTTGTTCGCAGAACGAGAGGGAGAGAGAGGGAGGAAAAGTGACTTCAGCATTGTTAGGACCAGCGAGGAGAAAGCAGCTTGGCAAAATGGCACGGATTAGCGTGCTGCGAGAGGGAACGCTTTCCTACCAACTGTGATGCTGTTAACTCATTGCAACGTTTCGTTGTGAGGAGGAAGAGGAGGCGGAGGAGGAGGAGGAGGAGGAGGAGATGGAGGGGGAGGAGGAGATGTGGGGGTATTTGAGATGTTTGTCCAGCAAATATGAGCTTTGGAGTCCCAGTTCTTGCCCAAGCATGAGCAAACTTTCGGAGGGGGCGTGGCTGCCTCGTCATTCAAGGTAATGGTGCGGTGAAATGAAAAGCCTTGCCGTCTGGTACGGGACAGAGGCCTTCACCTCTCATTCCACATGTCCACCCCTAATTCACCGCTCACGAACAACTCAAGCAGGCGCACCGCTTAAACACGCAGCGCGCGCCGTGCAGCACGCTCCCTCCGCCTAATACAAGAGTACAACTCATAATTTATTTGTCAGACTGAAGAGGGGCTTTCACATCTGTCATGCAGTGTAAGGAAACATTAAGAGGAGTTTGTCGGAGCTCTCAGCCGATATTCGCCCCTCTATTCATCTGTGCGGTAATGGAAGAGCTGCAGTTAAGTGCAACAGAGACTTCAAAATATAAAGACTGCATATTTAAAGGTGCACTTTGTAGTTCCGGGGGATCTCCACCGACTTTTTTTTTTTTTTTTTTTTAAATGCCTGAACAAAATAAATGAACCTCTCTTTGCTTTCATGAGTTAAATAAACAGAGTAAACAAACTGGCCTTAAAGGACAAAACATTTTGATACTGTTTAACTTTGTTTATATGTGGCGGACCCAGCCACCTTTCTAGCTTCAAACAGTGTTCCGCGGACTTCCTCTGAGAACAGCTTGTTTATAAATATATCTGAGTTTGTATTATTACCTCATGAGTTTGAATTCTTCTCAAAAACTAAAACGTTCCCCTTTAATCAACACCTTTTCTCCTCCTCCTCCTCCTCCTCTCTCTTTCTGTCACTTTACACTGTCTCACTCGCTCATCCACCTCTCCACCTCTTTTGAAATCCTCTCCAGGCCATTTTTCCTGTTGTTCTCTGTCCCTTGTTCTTCTCCTCGTCACTCCCTTTCACCACCATTTTTTTCCTCCGGCCACACCTCTTTCTCAATCTCTGGTCTCAGGAGAATAGAAAAGCGAGAGTTCTCCCTCCGTCCGACATCTCGTTTTCTCCCGATATGATAGGAGTGCTTCAGCTGGGACAAACAGGCTCACTTTGCGCTCTCCGTTCTTTCCCCCCCAGCACTTGCTCTCTCTCGCAGCCACTCGCATCCCTGGAAAATCTGAATCTGTCGTTTATTGCTCCTCCTCTTGCAAAAACTTGTTTTCCCCTGCTCATAAAGCCTCCCAGACAGGCCTAATAAACACTTAACAAGGTCAGTTCTGAAGTGTGCTTTCCAGCAGCGTCCATCCTATTGTGTTTGTGTGGTTGTAGCTGTGGTTTGGTTTGCTGCACCCTTTTCCCCTTCGTTTACAGCTCTTATGTAAGAGCAGGGCTGAGTCATGGCTTAAGTGTGATCTGATAAAGTTTATTGCTTGTATGTTTTGTCGTAAAGTCTCCTGGATACCTTCTTCTTGCCGTCTGACTGGTGCTCCCAGTGTTGTTGTTTCTCCATTCAGTTTTTCCCTTCTCTGCCTCCATCCGCCCCTCTTCCCTCTCCATCCGTCTCTGTTGTTTTCCAGCAGTGCTCTCCAGCTCCGACTCGGAGCCTCCCCTCCCTCTGCACCCTTACCATGCTGGCCCTGTGGCTCCAGGGTTTCCCTATGTGTATTTATAGTGTATTTATAGGCGCTTGGCCCTGTTTTTCTATCTGCTTATCAACAGCCACCATGTACCCCACCCACCAATTTACCAGACACAGCCCTGGGATTTCAGAGCACCACAGGCCCTGGCTGCAGTCATTCACGGCTCACAAGACCTCGATGTCTGTCCTCCCCCCCTCTCTCTCATTTGCCGCCTTTTTTTTTTTTTTTTTTTTGACAAAAGTGGTCCCAAATCCCAAATCCCTTGATTTGTGCCCTGCTGATTCATGTCTTTTTTTTTTTCCTTTTCACCACCCAGCTTTTATTATTCCTTTCTTTTACCATCTCTCCTCCGCTAACCCACTTTTTCGGGGCTGCTTTCTTGTCACTCAAAAAAAAAAAAAAAAAAAACACTCAGGGACCCTTGAGTCCCTGGTTCTCTCCGGCAGCAACAAGAGAGCAAAAGCTTAAACGCTCCCTGCCCCTGTCCTCGTCATGTGTGTATTACTTTAGCCATGAGGCGCGAACCGTGATCCGCAGAGATTTGTGTGTCATAAATCAGACGCGCCAGTCGCCCACTGGGGCGTGTTGCCAACTCACATCAGTGCACATTTTTACACAATTCCTGTTTGCACTTTAGCAATAACATGCGAGGCGAAAAGTGGAGACTCACAGAGGCACACAAGTTGGATCCTGCTACAGTGGCATGCCACCGCCTTCTGAGCAAAGCGGCAAACAGTATAATTAGACTAATTGTCTCGGCAATAAATTTCAATCCAGACATGAAAGAATTTGAGGCGGGGGTGGGGGGTTCACATTGCTAATTACGCACGTAGTCTGCGGCCCCGCGATCAGAGCGCCAGGACAAGACACAGGTCACATGCCAGAGACTAGTAGCAGTGGAAGGTGGGTAATTTTAAGCCGGGGTTGATTAAAGTAAATCTCGCAAGTTGAGGCACAGTTAAACGTAATCGTGCACAACAGCCACAAGATTAAGAACAGAAAAAAAAAGAAAGGCATTTTGGGAGTTTATAGTGTGCCGTGTGAGTCAGAGAAAGAAGGGCGAGAGGGATAGAGACGACGTGGGAGGCAGACAGGATGAAGCGATGCCTGGCAGAATGGGCCACTTCAGCGGGATTTAATGGGACGTTGCTAACGGATGTATGAATGGTTTTATCTTCTCATGTCTAATTCAGCTCCACTCTGTCCTCATTGTCAGCCCCGCTGAATGAGGCGAGGCACTACAGGAGAATAAGAGGGAAAAGTCCTTTCATCCCAGCTTAATGACATTTATATATAGGTTAAATGTAGTCTCGTACTTGACATATTATGCTCCCTGTCATCGGATTAGTGAATTTTTCATTTAAAATGCACAAATTTGCATTTGAGAACACTCCACGGATGTACTTCACGTTGCAGAAATAGCAAAGTATCTGCCGAAAACAGCAACGGTGTTTATGAGGATGCATCTGCTGTTACAGATATGATATTTAACTTCTTCTTACGCATTGAAATGTCGAAAAACTTCCAGGAGAGAGTCAGAAGGTGCAGAAGGAAGTCTGTGAAAGTGACTAAATGTGACGTGGGGAAAACTTTAAAACATTACCTCATTAGCGAGCACTCATGTCTTAGTCACATAGATATGTTTTGACTGGCAATGGTGGTTGTGTAACAGTGATGACAACAGTGCCGATGATCCCTCGCTACTTATGTCTTCTTTTTTGGTTTGACTGAGAGACCCCTCGCGCAAGAAACTCAAAAATGTGCATTTAAACCAAAGATTGTCACAACATTTTGGCAGATCCACGTTTTCTTTTTTCACTCTCATGTTTCTGTGCTGAATATCAAGCTAGAGCAAAGACGCTATGAGCTTAGCTTGTAGCTTAAAAGCTCGTGGAGATGGTTAGCCTGGCTCTGCTGAAAAGGTTATAAAACGGCAACTTTAAAGCTCATAGATAAGCAAACCAAGCTTAAGCTTGGGATCCTACGTTAAAACACAACACAGAGGTCCTGGGTCTGAGATGGACGGCTGCATTTATCACGTCTGAAGTGTATGGTGATTAAAAGATGTCCCATTTAGTCTCTAAATCAACACTCTTAACAAATCACTACTCCTTCCATCAACGGCATCTTTGTGATTTTTCTTTCAAGTCCAGAGCCGCAGGAAATGAGGAAAATCCATTAGCTGGGTGGTTTTAACCCCCCCTCCTTTCCCCAAGCTGCACTTCAGTCCAGTGGAAGCAAAGTCCTGCCCCGTGGGCCTACATGACAAGGGCAGAGGAAATGGCCGGGCATTAATGGCAGCTTTGATTACTCTCCTGTCACTAATGTGGCCAACATGAAAGACTAGAAGAGGAGAGGGATGACTTCAGCCCCAATCAGAGGCAATCTGATGACATCTACATGTGGCCCGGCCATTTGGAGCACACAGAAAGGCTCTGGTGGCACACTTTCATTATTCAAGCGCCACTCACCTCTAGCCAAACACCTCTCATCTTTATATCCGGGTAATGTTTGGTAACTAGGGAGGTTACGGGCTCTTTGCTCTCATCTCTGCAGGAGAAATGGTGTAATGTAACCATTACATTGTGTGAAATGTATGTGTAGTGTGTGAAGAGCCTTGGCATGTTCATGGGCACTTCTGCAGGAGCTTTTCAGTAACACACCTGTGCTCATATGCATTATGTAAACAAGTCCAGACACATGGTACAGGAAGTGGAGACCATAATGCCTCTGGGAAAATAGAATGTGTGAATCTATTTAAAGAGTGAAGTTTTTTGGCATTAAACATTTTTTGGATGGAGGAATGAGAACATGTCAGGAATTCATACGAGGGGCAATTCTCTTTGCCTGAGGTGTTGGGAGCTGTCAGGAAGTCTGATGAGGGACGATTTACAAGTTGCTCCTTTTTGATTGGATGTATATCAAATATGTACATTAATTCACCAGAACATGTAGTCCCCGTAATTAACAAAATCCTCTTTTGGCCGGGCTGGCGTCAGCTTGGCGGATACAGTATGCACCATTTATGCATTTCGAGTCATTAACGTGGTTCTCCAAGGTTAGCTCTTTAGCCGGGGTGGACCAAACTAGCAGCACTCGCCTCAACGCATCCTATGTGAGCCAATAATCAATCAATAGTGTAGCAGTAGTAATAGTAATTAATTAATAGGGGTGTGGAAATGAGCTTTCGATTATGATCACTGAATTCAAAGGCAGTATCGGTGATTCACCAAACCCCAGCGCTCCTGTTACACGCGCAGACTCGCAATAGGCACAAATCCAACACTACAAAGACGACACAGCTACTTTACCTGTAGGCTGCAGTCGCACTTTCTGATTCCTATCCCATGTGTCAATTAGCCGATTGTTTCTGATTGGAGATGTTTCAGAGATCCTGTATTGATTTCTTTGAGAAGAGGGTCTGCTAGTGAGGAATTAACTGAGCTGAACCGGACTTATAACTTAGCCAGAGATCCTTTATTGATTTCTTTGAGAAGAGGGTCTACTCGGGACAGGTTTGAAGAACAGAACTTTGTAACAAAGTGAATTTCTGTCCTTTGTTGATTTTATTGTTGGATCACTGAAGGGTGGTATTTTTGTTCAATTCTAGAATCTTAATTTTTTGGAAAATATTGTTTAAACTTGTCCAACACTAACCTGCAAAAAGCAACTACAAAGAAGTCACGCTGTGAACGTGAAAAGCCTCTTCTTTTGAAGATAATTTAGAAAATTTTAATTACCAGTTGTCCGGGCACAATACCAATGATCTTTAAAAATCCAGATGCGAGTCTCACAATCGCCGAGCAATCAGTGCTGACATTTTTTGGATTTAAAAGATGGAAACTGACCATAATCTCCTCAGTCAAATCAAATGTTAGATTTGGAGAATTTTGACAACCCTAAACATAATGTGATTTTTTTACAAGCATTAAAAAACCCCAAATCATTTGATCGCTTTCTTAAACGTGACTTCTTTTCTTCGTCTCAGATCGTAGTAACTGGATGTCTTTGTGTTTGAGCAGATATGTATAGATAAACTCATTAGTTGCAGCCCTACCACAGAGACCCTGTCATGAAAATAATGAGTCATTTCTTAACTATAATTTATCACCTCAACAACTTCAGCTCTGCCCACTGAGGTTAGTCTCAGTCTATGAGATTAGCTCTGCCCCCGGAGAAGCTCCGGCTCCTTTAAATGTTTGGATAACCAGATTTCCAATTTGCCATATGCATGTCCCTATGGGCTTCGGTGTGTCATACAAAATCTGATCATGCACTCAGAGAGCCTAACCCTTTTTTTAACCTCAGTAATGTAATGGCTACCTGAACCGTCCCTGCCTGCACATGCACCTATACTGTAGATGTACATATATATTACAGAGGTGCTTTTTTTACAGCAAAACTGAAGAGTTAAAGAGGAGTAGCACATTTAATTTCAAATGGTTTCAGTCAGTCCATCTTAAAAAAAAAACCAAACATATAAAAGCGTATTTTGAATTTGAACTGGACTTAATTCGTGTCTTAAAAATATTCTCATCTTATCAGTCAAAAAATGATGTCTGCAGTGTAGGGAACACTCTGTCCCCCCTCTAATTGAGACGCTGTAATTTGCCTTATTTGCCAAATAAATTGATGCTCCGTCCTGAGCGCTGAGAAGCGAGAGCCAAACACAAAGCTGTCTTGTGAATAGCAGCGGGCGAGCGAGCGAGCACTTTGCAGAGAGGAGCCTGGACTCAGCAAAGATGTCCGAACCTGCTGTGAGGAAGAATTTCTTTTCCTTTTGAGCTTCAGCCTAATTTCCTCGCCAGCAGTCATTTTGTGATGAGCTGTGTTTTGCGGATTCTCATTTTATACCAAAACTCAAATATATATATATATTTTTTTTTTTTTTTTTTTTTGGCACCTTAAAACCCTAATTAGAACTTTTGATGATAGGATTATCAATGTTTTGAATCAAAACCCATTTAGGAAACAAGGCTTTCTGAAGCCATATACGCTGCGTAAATGCTTTTTAAATGACCTTAAGCACTTTACGACAGAGTTGATAATGTGAGACAGGACCCTAGAGCATTACAAACTATTAAACCACATTGTGTCACGCTGCTGAGCTGATTGACCCCGGTGTGAGGTTGTGTGCCGTGTACCAGCGTTCATCTCCGTGTCCAGCTGTTTCCAGATAGTCAACCTCTCTCCTGGGGTAACACACACTCTTCACATGATCACTGTACAATGATGTCTGTGCGTGTGTGGAAGACGGCTGGTGTGTGTGTGTGTGTGTGTGTGTGTGTGTGTGTGTGTGTGTGTACAATTTGAATTTTCCACTTTTCCACCTGCTCTCTCAGCATTTAAACCTTGCTGGAAATTTCCTTGCTTGCAGTTCACATCTCTGCCCCTCCTTCTCTCTTTTCCTGCTCCCCAATCACAGATGTGGATGGTGGACTCCTCTGGGCGCCTTCACTCCGTGCCTGGGAGTTCATTTAGTGTCAGCCCTGCTCTTATTGACTGCAGTCTACACAATGGCTACAACACATGTCCACGAGACCGTCTCGCCTCCTCTGGAAATGAATCTGCTCTCAGCAGAAACATTGCTGCCATTCTCATCTCCTTTCACTGCCTCCTCATAATTCTATTAGCGCGTCCTATTCAGGAACCGCCTGATAAGTCCGCCTCACAATGAGCTGCGCGATGGAGAGGTTCTTCTGGGGTTTGGATGGCGCTGGCCTGTGTGATGTTTCGGAGAGCCTCGGCTTTGTTCTCAGTGGTGTAGCCTCTAGCAGCGACTGCTGCTGCTACAGTAAGCTGCAGTCTATCAGCTCTGAGAGGCGCTTGATGAGCTTAGGAGAGGAGAGGCCCGCTTTCATGTTCTGTTTCTGATGCCACACATGGCACGATAGAGCATCTTGAGTATGTGTGTGTCATTAATATGCACTTGCATACACATAAATGATCAGACCTAGAGTCATGTATGCAAATGCCTAGCACATCTTTGCTGCTTCAGGGAATGTGTGCGTGTGTGTGTGTGTGTGTGTGTGTGTGTGTGTGTGTGTGTGTGTGTGTGTGTAACATGACTGGGCCACGCTCTCAAAAGAAGATTAATATTGCCAGCGCCAGTCTGCAATGTGTGTTTGTGCCATTAAGCTGTGTCAAACAGAGAGCAATAATCTGGATTGAACCGTCTCTGGCATGGAGGCACGCTGACTGGGTCATCATTAATGTACCAGCTAGATTAAGAAATGTCCACTCCGTCAGCAACACATGAATCACAGAAGTGTCGTAATGTGTTCAGTCAGGGGCTCCAACCTTCAATCTGATGAGAAGAGACAGATGCGCTAAATAAATACAGTATTGTTACGGTGATATGAGGCTGTATATCGTCTTAGATTTTTGGAAATCATCATATCCAAACAAAGTCATATTTGGGTTCACAATGTTTTGATTCCATGCAGTCTGGAGTGGATTGGATGCAAAGCGATAAAGTGGTTCCACAACCCAACTAACACTTCACAGACTGTTAGACATGGTGTTGTCTTGTCTGACTGAGTCGTTATTACAAAGGGTGTCCCACAAGGTTCTGTTTTGGGACCTTTGCTTTTTATAAATCTATGTAAGCAACATATCCAAAAAGGCTTAAATTGTGCAAGTGCCATCTGTATGCAGATAATACGGCCATGTGTTTCTTGCCTTTGCCCCAACGTAGAGATGGGCTTTTCAAGTCTGCAGACAGATTTGAACACCCTGCAACACACTCTATCAGATCTGAAATTGCTTTTTTCACCAGAGCCAACAAAGGTTCCAACTCTTTCCATCAACACTATATTCCAGCAGAAGTGAAGCTAAGTGGAAGCTGGAAACATGACAGAGCAAACCAGAGGCAGCGGTTCTGGCTCAGGCGTGTGTGAGCTGACCAATTAGATTAGACTGGGTTTGCGGGAGGTGGACCCTTAAAGACGCAGGAGCTAAAACAGATCGTCTCAGACCGAGGGGCAATACAGAGCTGCAGCACTGGATAATACGAGAAAACGGATGTGTTTTTTGAGCATTTACGCATACAAACTTACTATAGTAATTTCTTGAAAGTCTGAACCTGAAATTAAATATGATATGTACCAAAATGATATGTCTCCTTCAAACATCATATCAACCACCTCACAAAGATATTAAAACTTACGAGACTGTTCTAATTTGTTGTTCTATGTCTATCTACATGCACATTAATGATTTTAAAAAGAAAATCAAAAATCTCATTGTGTCAATGTTTTATGAAAGTACAAGCAGTCATTCCTACAATATTGATGCAACATTATATTTATATAGAGGAATTTGGTCAAAAATATTAGATTTTTTGCCCAGAACTAGCATCTTATGAAGTTCCTTTGAGCAGACTATAGACGTACAGTATATATCATAGCCTCAAAGTATGACGATATAATCTATAGGCCATATCTCCCAGCCTTAAGTGAATGTTTGATGGGAGAAGATTGGGCTTATACTCATGTTAATACAAAACATAACTTAACTGAAACCCTGCTGCATCATTAAAACATAAATGTGTCTCGTTGCAGGCACAGATGATAAAAAATGTATTTCAAGCAACATTCCTCTTCTTCCGAGCGCTGCTGCTGTATTACCTCGTGTGTTTCTTCCTCCCCTGTCTGATCCACCTCCTCTCCAGGCAATTTTTCCTCTCCTCCCTCCTCCTCTCCTCTCCTTTGTGTCCATCAGGATGTAAGCGCGGTAACACCGGGCCTTCTTGGTAATACCTTCTAATAAAGCCATTGCACGCTGCGAGAGCAAAAGGGCGGATGGGGGGGGTGATTGAGGGAGGAAGAAGAGAAAAGTGCGGCGAGGAGGAGGGCGGGCATGAATAATGAAAAGCGCCAGAACTCACGCTGTCCCATCAGGCCCGGCGACACCCCGGCATCCTCCTGTGCTGTTTTGGTTACAGGCAGATGAAGGCTGCGTGTGCACAGGGAGAGGGAGATAGGACCGGAGAAGAATGGCCTGAGAAGTGAGCGAAAGGATGAGTGCTACGTGCTTCGAGTGCTAAAGAGAGAAGCTGAGGAGGACAGAGCAGCTGATAATTAGCAGTAAATGTTGTTCGGGGAGGGAGAGAGAGGCAATTGGCTTATTGGTTTCGTCTCAAGCGCTTCTCTGTTCACGTCAGAGAACTTCTCCTGTTTTCTGCTTGGTTTGTTTTTTAAACAATAATGTATTTGTATTTCATCTGATCCCAGCACCACTGTGATAGTCAATGAGGATTTTATGAGGACTGCAACTAATTTCACATCTGATCCACTGATCATTTTTACTGATATAAATTCATATTATCAGTTCAAAAAAGGATTAAACACAATTTTGGATAAAATATTTGTACTATCTTCCATTCTGCCTTTCATTTATGATATGCTAACCAAAGTAGCCTCTTAGCTACAGTAGGAAGAGCATTGTAAGTAGTGGCTGGTGGGTCCAACCTGAAGGATGTGACAATGAAACACAAAGACCTTAGCCTGGGCAATATAACTGAAAAATGTATCATGATACATGTTTCAGTTCAGTCAGTTGGTAATCACTGATAATGGTGCTTATGTCACATTAAACACAGCCCTGGGAACTTGATGCTGCTACTTGGAGGGTTCGCCTATGCACGAAAAAATCTCCAAAGATGAGTATGAGGCTAAAGGTCAAAGAAAATCTCTGTTGCGGCTTTCATTTCTCACACGTCTTTTAAATGGTTGGCTGTTTGAGTTCAACTCTTGGCTCTCTCTATTATCAAGGCAGTGTTTCCCACACATAGATTTTACTTGAAGGGGCATAGTAATGGCAGCCCAAGTTTATTTGGCGACCTGTTTTAGCATTTTATTTTGTTACTTTCTGTCATCCTTCCAAGGGAACGATGCTATCCGTGATCAGTTAACTAGTGGATAGTCTGCCCTCGCTCTTCACCGCCCATCTGATGGCAATCACGCATGCTCTTCACAGAGACGCTCTCAGTTACTACATTCCTCTTTCAATGCGCTGATTCTGATGCAACCTCTCCTTGTGTCAAAGCAACACCATGTAATGTTAATGCAGGCAGTTATGTTCTCAGGTTGTCAAATGCCGACATCATTATCTCTCGGATTTTCAGCCAAATTTCGCTCATGCTCTCTCAGTCGATGGCTTCTGAAATCTTGAGCCAGTGTCCTCATCAGGCCAATCATTTGAATACGATTTCGGTGAATCAAGAGGATTTGACTGACTTGCTCAAGGGTCAGTATGGTTTAGCGAGCTCATAGCTACGCTGAGCAGCACTGAGAGATGGGGCCATGAGAGCTTGTTGACCTCCACCCACACCTTCTTCACTTATATTACATCAGGAGGGGGATGAGAGGAGGTCAATAGATTCCACCTCGACATCTCACATTATTAATAAAAAGCACTCATCCTGCCCTGATATTGCTATCCGAGCTGCTATGACCCACAAGCTAACAGTCAAGTCAGGATTAATATGATCGCCACGGTTAACTTGTTGCAGCGGCCATCCTGTTCAGAAGACAAAAGAGGGAATTTGATTTTTTGTGACATATGGCATGAGATAACTGAGCAATTAATACACAAAGGCAGGATTCAGTTTGTCTTGCCATAAAAGATTCCTAATATACAAGATATTAAAACAATCTATTGAGGTACAAGATTATCTATTGTGCAAATTACAACCTGCAAAACCAAACTGCCTGCAATGACACGTGGCACACATCTGGCCACGAGAAAATGTGAAGAAATTATGTCACCTGACCAACAAAGTGCTCAGTGAAGACCCCTGACATGTGTGCACTGTAAACACAAGGGGGGGGGGGAGAAAAGAGAGGGTGAAATGCTGAGAGAAAGAACGGCCGTGACTGCGCTCTGAAGGAGCAGCCCCGCGTGTAGTCTCATTGAGGCTGGAGGCCGTAAGCTTTTGTTGCCGCACACTTTAGAGGAAAGCTCATGGTCGGTGAGTGAGCTCACAGATGATGGAGAAAATTGCGGCTGAGTGATGAACAGAGGAGGCCGGTTACACAAAGTGGGGAAGGCTTTCAGTTAGGATTGAAATTTAAGAGACTTGATTCCTCTCTTCCAAGGATTACGCATCCTCGTGAGAATCCCTCTGCAATTATCTGTTTTTAAACGTCAACAAGTGCATTTACAAAGGAATTATGTTGAAATAAAGTTTAATAGAATATGATCTACCATCAAATTATATAAACGTCTTGAAATGAAACATACATTTACTTTAAAGATACCATAAGGAACATATGACTGATTTTGATATTGACGGGGTTGAAGCAGGTTGCTTTACATCAAGTTATTTCATCCTGAGCATGTTGGCATGCAGATGTTAGCATTTAGCTCAGAACACTACATTCTGAACATGTTAGCATTTAGTTTAAAGCACAGCTAAGTACTGCCTGTAAAAGCTGCTAACATTGCTGCAGCTACTTAGCCTTGTTTACATTAATTTAACAAAAACTAATTATAATTGTATGTGTTTCTTTAAAGGAAATTGGAAGCACGTAAACATTAGACTCCCTCAACTTAAACACATTAGCTTTAATAGGCTATTCTAAACATGTTAGCATTTAATTCAAAACAATTCAGTTCCATTCAATACGACTGTGCACTCTTCGCTACTGAAACAAAAGCATTCATTGAACAGGACTCGGTGGCGCTCACACCAATTCTGTCCACAGGGGCTGCCAGAATCAGCTTGAAAAGAAAATCATTGTAGCTGCTCTAAAATATGCTGGCATGTTTCTTTGGGCCTCCTCATAGTGGCATGTAGTGATTCTTTTGTTCATGAATATGGCGACGTCTCCTATAACTAACCTTTAACTCCCGAGGCATCAACCTGCATCTCACTACAGCAGACAATAGCAATCGCTTTCCTTGCCCTTACCTACAGTAACATGGATGAGCTGCTCAATTCCAATTACATCGCGGTGATTGCAACGTTGTCACAAAGTCTTCAAAGACTGTTCAATGGCGCAAGACCACACACACACACACACAATCACACACGCCGCAGAGCCAGAGGGGCTGGCTATTGTTGACGCAAGGAGAATTCAGAAGGGCTACATCAATCTTGTCATCAAAAATCAACATGCTTGTTAGTCTGTGTCTGTGTGTTTGCGCGTGTGTGTTCACGGGGCTTGGCTGTGTCTGTGTGTGTGGCTGTTGTTGTGTGTGCGAGAGTGTGTGTGTGTGTGTTTAGAAATGAGATTCACCTTTTGGTCCGAGCGAGGTTTTACTGGACTGTGGGTCGATAGATCAATGTTGAGTGGAAGGCACACACTCAGCAGAGCCAGAATAGCTCTGGAAAGGCCACAGCAATCAGTCTTAGGCGAGCCCGTCCCCTAATCATCCCGTGGAGATTCTCATTCTGAATGGAAGCTATTTTTACAAACTGGCACTTGAAGCACTTCCAATGAAGTCAAATGTGCAGCAATTACAGATATGGATAATTGAACGTGATGACACATTCACTGTCTATCTTCGACCGCTGCAGTTTGATACTCTTTCTTTATTATTTACCCCTACATTTTGTATATGAAGCAGCAGGCCAGACTTTAAGTTAATCTAACGACACTCAGAGGCAGAGGGCAGCAGATAAAATCACAGCGCTTAATTTAAACCTAAATGGGCAGAGCCAAAACCACAGATTGCTAGCTGGCAAGCTTGAATAGCAAATAAATAACCCTGATCAAAAATGGCTGGAATTCATCAAGAGAGCGGGGCTTCATAATGATACTCTAGCTGCTTTCTCTCCACCATTGAGGTTGAGCTCAACCAAAGAAATTATTTCCGTCTCAGAGAAAAGGCTTGTTTAATCTGCACTATACAAAGCCCTTACTGCGCTTCCCCTTCTACTGAAATAAACACCAGTCATCTTTAATGTTTTATTATTGCAACTGGAACCACAGTATAATTTTATACAGTAAAGTTTAACACACTTTGGTTGGTGGGAATGAATGAATGGATCACGTAAGTTCACTTTGGTTCAATCACAGTCTCAGCTGCTAGCATTTTAACAGCGCTAACAGTTTGAATGGCTATATCGATCTTCCTCTTGATCAGTGTCACATTGAAAAACAGGCTATACTCAGCACAGCAAGCACTGCTATCCAAATCAATCATGAGCAAGTCATAACAATCACAACTAAATTGAACAAATGTAACTGGAGTCTTGTGTGAGGTTAGCATTTAGCTCAAAGGACTGCACTCCGAACATGTTTGCAAGCAGATGTTAGTTTTTAACTCAAAGCACTGCTATGTTGCCAAGGCTACCGCCTCCCAAAGCTGCCCACATTGTTGTAGCCTTGTTTAAATCAAATTTAGACAGATGCTATGCCAAATAACACCTCATTTTAATCATTCAGTATCTTGAATTTGTCTTGTCTTGTCTTAAATTTGTTTTTTGTTTTTCTCAAAAGAGTATTACCAAGTTAGGCTTTGGCTCAAAACAATGCAGTACGTCACTACAGAGTTGCTAGCACCACCATACACTTTATGTATGGTTGGATACTACTTTAGATACATGCTAGGGCTGAAAACACCCTATATCAATTCTTCAGTATCCTTAAAAAAGTAGTATGGCAGTAGTTATTTGTTTTTTTTACAACATTATACCTATGCAACATAAACATGTTAGCATTAGAATTCTAAACATGTTTAGATTTATCTCAGAACAGTGCAGTACAGGTACAAGTCACAGAGCTGCCAGCACCACTGTACACTCTTAGTCTTGTTTAAATCCATTTTAGATCGATGCAAGGGTTTATAGCACCTTATTAGCATGCACGTGTTAGCATTTAGTTCAAAGCACTGCTAATTATAGCCTCAAAAAGCTGCTAGTGTTGCTGTACACTCTTGGCCTTGTTTAAATATACTGGCTGCTGTTTCTTTAAAGGGAATCCGTGATGAGGGAGGTCTCCTACACTTGACATGCAAAGCAAAATCTCAATAAAAATATCAGATTTAGTTGAATTGTGCAAACCATAAGTCGGCCACTGCATTCTCTCATTATCTCCCCTTGACACAGTTTTAGTCCTGAAAGTTGGACCCGCAATATCACAGTGCGAATATTCAAAGGCATGATTCAACTCGCCATACGTTCATGGTCCATATAATTGTGTTGCACAATGCGATTATTTGGTCAACATGCAGGCGGGCGTGCTGCGCTCTGGCTCGCAGCTCTGACGCGCGAGCCGACCGATGGTGGCACTGCTTCATTGATGCCGTTCGTTTTGAAAACTGAATGAATGGTGCAGATTAAGGATCATCTTTTGTGCCGCACGGGGAAATTCATCAGCTCCCCTTCCCACTCACCAAGACACACACATGTGTAATCCACCTCTGCTTTAGAAATGGAGATTAGGAGAACAGTTCAGCTGTCCTCTTATATGGCTTCTATGGGAATTCAATGACGCGTGTTTACATTTCCGTTAAGAGACTCAGTTCAAGTCTTCGGCGCGGTTTTACCATGCTTTCATGTGTCCTGCTTTGTGGCATCTATCTATCTATCTATCTATCTATCTATCTATCTATCTATCTATCTATCTATCTGTCTGTCTGTCTGTCTGTCTGTCTGTCTGTCTGTCTGTCTGTCTATCTATCTATCTATACATCCATACATCCATCCTAGTCTCCTTCTGTTTATTCCTTCCACCTTCGAAGGAATGGCGTCAGGCGCTTTGCGGTGTATAATTGCGTTCCCAAGCTGAATTTTTAATCCAAGACAATTTAATTAACTTGGAGCCCTTCCTGATTTCCCGCTGGCTTTGATGCATTTGAAATGAAATAAAAAAGTGATTGGACACTTCCTGGAATGTTCCGGCACTGGAAAGGAGGACTCCTGGAAGCGTCCCACCGGTTGTCCTCTCTCGTTGTTGGAGAGCCGCTGTGCTCCGCTGGCGCTCAGTCAAACCACATCAAAAAAACAAAAAAACAACATGTGCTCCAAAAAACAAGATACAAAAAAACATCAGACCTGGGAGGATTCTACTTTTTCAGCGAGCAGCGGATCCAGATGGAGAGAGAGGCTGACATTGAGACGTAGCAGGGGTGATGTGTTATCAAGAAAGACTTCACAGAGACGGTGAGGAGGAAAGAGCTGCGAGACGGGAGGTGGTGCTGTATTAGGACGCGTACACTAGGCATCCCCTGTTGTCAGAGGCGGCGGTATATCTGTCTCAGATTATGTTGAGATGATGGCTTCATCTTTATGGCCTGTTTATCTGTTGGGGATATTTACAGGATGACATGACAGCGGCTCAGGCGGCAGGAGAGGAAGAGGGGGCCGGGCGGAGCGTTGTATCTCCTCCTGTGATATTACTGCGTGCGTTTACACGCCTTTCCGTAAAGGATTATTGCAAAGAGAATGCAAATCCTGAAGGGGCACTATGTAGAAATTCAAAGTCAGAAATGTAATATTTACAATATTTACAAGTAAATAATACAATAATTGAATAAACAAGCTGTTCTCGGAGGAAAATGAGGTTTGAAGCTAGAAAGGTGGCAGGGTCCGCCACATATAAACAAAATAAAACAGTATGAAATTGTGCCGTTTGTTTGTTTATTTAGTTTGTTTAGGCATATACAAGTCAATCAGTTCTTTCCCAAAACTACACAGTGCACCTTTAAAATAACGGCGGCACTTGCTTCATTTTTCCGTCCGCATCATCTAAAAAGCCTCTCAGTAACAATCTAGCCGAACATCCTTCTTCCTGCGTCTCCCTCCTCCTCCTCCTCCTCCTCCTTCTCCTCCTCTCTCTCTCGCAGCTAACGCTCTTTGTGGCGTCTTGCCACGCGTTAAACCCCTAATAGCTGTGTTTTGCTCTCTGATTTTCATTTAGGACTATTCTTTGCTAAAGCCTCTTTGAAGTGGCTCCAGATTGAGAAAAAAAAGAAAGAAAAAGGGAAAAAAAAACAATCTGTTGTGTTGCGAAGGAGTTGGCTATTTATTCAGGATGGCATCATTTACATGGTGCCGGCCCCCGAGGACTCGGAGGCTGAACTTGAAACAGGATGTAGTTTCTTTTTTAAAATAAGAAATCATCTCTGTTGCATAATTCATTAAATTGACATTATTCATACGCTTTGTGATGCACTGTGTGTGAATCACTGCTGCGTCTAAGAATTGGTCTCAGAAGGAAGATGCATTTAGTGTGAATACGTGGATGTATCCACAGAGAACAGCTTTCTACATAGAAAGCAGGATGTAACACTGTTTTTTTGTTTATTTTTTTTTTTGCAATGAGTGTGTGTTGTCCCTGTTGTCAGTCCACAAACATTCTATACTTTCATCACTTGCCAGTGTGTGTGTGTGTGTGTCCGTGTAGCCTATATATGCTTATATGTGGCTCTCCTGCTCCTTCTGTGTCTATCCTAATATGTCTCCCCAAATGTGTGTGTGTGAGTGTGCACGCAAATACAAGTGTGTGTGAGTGTGTGTGTGTGTGTGTGTGTGTGTGTGTGTGTGTGTGTGTGTGTGTGTGTATGTGTGTGTCAAAGAGAGAGAGAATGAGTGAGAGAGCTTCGCTGGGAGGAAACAGCTGTCTCTCTGTATGTCAGGCCCGGGATCTGAAGGGGTAAGGGAGTAATGGAGGAGGAGGAGGGAGGAGGATGAAGAGCACTGCAGTGCCTGGGGAGCTATGGCAGCCATCACGCTACTCCAAAAACTGCGACACGTGGAGCCCAAACCGTGCACAAACACATGGCAAACACACACACACACGCGCACACACACACACACCTGGATCATGGTGTGAAGGTTGTTTGGAGAGCCTTCAGGATATTTGTGGTGAGTTAGTTAAAAATCCTTGAGTGAAAACACCTGACTTATTATACTGTGCGCGCGCACGCACACACACACACACACACACACACACACACACACACACACACACACACACACGGTCTGACTGTGGGGGGTTTGAAGGCCGATCCTAAACCCTTTGAAACAACATACGGCCATTACAACCCACTTCAGCTCTCTATATGACAGCTGGTGACGTAACCAACTCATATCCAACTTTGAAGCAGCTTAATGATGAGCTTAACTTTCTTTCTTTCTTTCCTCTCTCCTTCCTTCCTTTTTCCCCCCACTGTCATTCATTCCATCATCCTTCCTGCTTTTCTTCCCTTTCTTGTCTTCTTTCTCCAACACTGTTTCTCTTTCTTCCTTTCCATTCTTCTGCTCCTCTTTCCTTGTTTTCTTCTTTCCTTCTTTCTCTTTCCTCCCTTCATTCTTCTGTCTTTACTTCTTTCCTTCCCTCCTTCATTCAGCCTCTACTTATTATTATTCTTTCTTTCTTTCTTTCTTTCTTTCTTTCTTTCTTTCTTTCTTTCTTTCAGCCTCCATTTATCTTTTCCTTTCCT
>JARJLU010010385.1:0-76862 GCA_030272975.1 Sparidentex hasta
ACAAAAAATCAAAGCAAGCAAGGGCTATCAGTGGTAGTCTGCAAGTTAAAAACAAGGGAAACTTTAGATGAGCTCAGACACAGCATACTTTAAAAATGGTTTAGACTATGGTTTATACAATCTATATGCATCTTCAATCTCTAATTAGCCTTGATGTTAATAATATTGATATTGATATAAAAACTCTGTTTTCATCCAATATTCGTACGATATCGTATTAAAAGTAATGCAATACATTTTGTGTGAAATTGTACAAGCGTTCAGCATCATGGGCAATCAGTGCACCGACCAAACCCTGGCAAAGGTGTTTAATGAAAATCCAGTAGATCCAGTAATCCAAAACAAAGTTAAATCTGTTAGAGATCAACAGAAGACTGTTAACACAATTAGCACTAGCAAGAGCCATGTAACACGTAGTACTAACAGTATCATCTGGTTGCATGTAGTGTGAAGACCAGGGCTTTTCAGAAGTGCTGAATGCCAAACTGATGCAGGTGTGTGTGTAGCACAGAAACCAAAACACCAGAAAACACACATCTAGCACAGAAACATGACTGACTGTGACAGCCACAGCATACCCTCCTCACCTGTGTCCTCTAAAATTCCCTCTGTGGAGTCTGGTTTGGCTTACACTTACAGGATATTGATTAGAGGTGCCATAGAAAATGTGTTCTACTATAATCCTGAAAATTTCCACTGAGGAACAGGGATAAGCTCCCTAAAACATGTTTGGTTGTATTGCTGCAAAATAGATTGACATATAACCAGAATTATTTAAAAGGTCAATCAAAATTCATTTAATCATTAAACAGTTTGATGTTGCAGTAAGACCATGGAGCCCTGCTAAATTGAAAAATCCAAGACGCAGAAGCCAGCTCTCACAAAACATACTACGAAGAAGCTGAAGGAGTAATATAACATAATTGATTGATTTTTTTTTTTTTTTTTTAATATATTCAATGACTATCAACACTTTTACTTACTACAGTGTCAAAGATATTAGAACAATCCTTCTTGGGAGACTCTGCAGTCAAAATAACTAAAATGTAATTTTAAATGAATGTTGCCAAGTTTCCTTAGGCTCTCTTGGATGTTCAGGATAAACTTCTTTTATCCAGTAATAAGCGACTGGTTAGGATTAGACTACACAAACAAGGAATCACATTTGTAACTTTAAAATTACTCAGGGTTTAGCTATAGGATATTGCATGGTGCCATGGTTATGATTTTTTTTTTTCAAGAAAATCCATTATATGAACTAGGATAAAGTTGCAGTCTTGACATGCCAACTTTTGGACACAGGTAGAAGCCAGGTTTCGGTCTTGGTATCTGGCTTGAATCAGATGGCCTCATACTAGTCTTCCCAGCTTTATTTCAAACAACAACTTAGTGCAGGATCTACCACACCCACATCATCCAAGTACAAATGTACAATTTTCATCTTGTGCTGTGAGAAACAAGAGACAGGTTTCTCTCAAAACAAACCTGTGCTTTTTGTGTAAACTGCACAAGTTCTCATCAAGTTTACATCTAAGGCAGAAGTCCATGTGATACAACATGATTGTGTCAGAATGCAGGGCTAGTGCAGTGCACATGGACCTGCTGGTTCCCAGCTGCTGGCGACTGCAGCCTCCTGACAGAACAGAATATCAGTGGAGATGACAACTGCAAATGATCCTTTACACTGAGGAACAACAAAGCAAAGGTGGAATACCAAGGCATTCTTTCTCTCTTGTTCCTTTTCCTCTCTCTTTTTGCTTTACCTCTCTCCATTTTGGCCTGACATTGTAGGTCAGCCTGTCACTGGGGGTGTCTGACATCCATCCATCCATCCATTGACACCCACTGATCCTGTCAATCACAAACTGATTAGTTTGACAGGTGCTCTGACAATACCAGTCACTTTGCCTGCATTTATCTTGGATCTGTCATTCAGACAGTGTCTGTATGAATGAGGTAGAAATGTATTGTCTATCTTCACGCCAATGTTAGAGCAAGTGGTTCATTTCTTTCATGTTTAAAGAATTGTTAACAACTACTCATATTACTTGCATTAGTCTTCTACATCAGTCAAGAAACTACTGATTACATTAATTAACACTGTATCTGGCTTTTACAAGATGCAAGAGTTAAGCCTTTAAAACAAAACAGCATTGTTGTCATGACTTGAAATTGTGTCTGATTTAGTCATATTGATTCAGTCAGTCACAGTTGCCCATATTTGTGACATGCTCTATTAAAATCAGCCACAATGGCACATTTCTAATGGCACATCTTCATTTTTGGTCATTTGGGGTTTTGGTTTGATTTCAAATAAGTCTTTGCTTTCAGACGCTGAAAATCTTATCACCAGATTCAGGCGAGAAATTCTTTTCTGAAGCTTGGAAAGGCTGCTCTCTGGTCCTACTCAGCACCCTCCCTCACGCTCTGTCTCCCTGAGATTATGAATGAAAGGCTTAACGTTATATTAAAAAGGAACCAACCCATTCTATTTGTCTTGCAGAACCTGGAGGAAACTCTACTGAATGGACTGAACGGAGAAGTGAATGACACTGTTGATCAGTACCCAGAACTGAACAAGGAAAATCAAAAGTCCAACTTGCCATGTTTTGGTCCGAAAACACTCAAGTCTGGTGCTGAAGTGGTGAATATCATGAGAGGGATGGCAGTGGTTGTGAGAGGCCTGATTGGTTGAAACCCTTGTCAAGCTGCGTTTAGTCACCCCAGCCTCACCAGCTAAGGCTGAAAGAAGTTTCAGTGCTTTCAGGAGACTGAAAAAAGACTCTGAACCACAATGACTGAAGTGAGATACAGCATATGCTATATGCCACATCTACCAGGACAACACTGAAGTTAAACACATATGCCAAAAGTTCATTTCTGTTACAGACAGTCGTAGGAATGCAGTTGGCTTCTTCCAATAGCTGTAAGGCAGTGGACACTGAGCCGTTTGTTTGGGTTGTGGATAGCACTTTGTTTATGTTTAGGCCCAGATGTAAATACAAAGGACACTTTGCAAACGCTCAACATTTCAATATCTGTAAGATATGAGAGAGATATTTTTACATCTTTTACTGTAAATTGAGTATTTATTTCGACGGAACCAGAGGTGACTTGAATGAATTTCATTTTAAAATGAGTTAACGAGGCAATTAAGCTTAAGAGAGAAACTAGAATTCAGATGGTATACAGTTGTCTGTTTCTATTTTGTTAGTAAAAATAGATGTAAAGTTATTTTGATTTGACTGACATGTTTTATTTGAGATTTGTATTTTTATTTAAAAAAGGGGGGTGGAGTGAACTCACCACTTTTATCTCCCAGAGGAAACTACTGGGTGTGTCACCTCTTGAGGTACAACTTACCTGAGTAGTAGGTATTGTATGCTGCTTATTATGCTGACTTTGCTCTCTTTGACTCAGTGTTGTCTCCCTTTATGCTATACAGAAGGAAAGAGGAGCAGGCTACTGCCCCCAAAAACATCACTTTGCACTGCGAGCCAAATTCTCTAAGTCACGCAGCTGTATTACAATACAAACCAGGGAAGGATCATGCTGATGGAAAACATGACTTGGTGTGAAAGGCGTGAGGAAAAACCTTTTGGTCGATCCCTATTCTTTATTCACCTTTCCATCTCAACATTTATGCATCCACTGTATATATTGTATTGACCAGGAAAACATAGTGTAACAATAATATGTAGTTGAAGTGATACTAATTGCATTGTCAATTTATTTGGCCATCTTTTGTGATATACTAATAATACTTATCATATGTATTTTAATGTAATAATCAAATCAGTGAATCTCATTTATTTTAAGGATCAGAGCATTTATTACAGTTAAGTCGCAATTCACACTGCAGCTTGAATTGGATTCAAATAGACACCTCAAAGTTAACCATGTATGACATGACATTTCAAAGAACATAACTGGCCAGTTGCAATGATGGTCCTGCAGGGACATTAATTTTGACTTTCAAGGAACCACACCAAGACAGCGATATCAGATTACGGGAATTTAGAAATGAAAAAAAAGGCAAAACTGAGATAATCGTCACATTAATCTGTATAACTGAGATTCATTACTGTTTTGTTTTTTTACAAGCCATGTGTGATCAGGAAGGATGAGTGACAGGGTGTGGTCATAAAGAAAATCAGACAGGATGTAGGCAGCAGGAAAAGGAAATGGTCATGGTTCAAGGTGACTGAGGGACGGAGGCACATCCACATGGTTTGGGCTGAAAAATGAGTTTCATGAGTTTGAGGAACTACACAGCTGCCCACACAAGTTCACATTGATTAAAATCCACAGTTGTTTTCATCATGAAATGTAAATTGAACAATAAATGAGAGTTAAGAAGAAATGAGAAACACGTCATTATTCTACATCTATATTCTGAAGGTTTTAACAGAGGGTTTTGTTCATATATCATTCATAGCCTGATTTTTATAACATTTTATTCCTAAAAACAGGGCAAATTTTTTTTATTTTTTTTTTTATGGCTGTTGACAGTTTTTTTTTTTGTTTTTTGTTTTTTATTTATGGAGTGATAAAAAGAGATATGCAAAATTCCCTCTGTAAAACTTTTGGCTATAATATGTCAACAAAATGAAACAGGAATTTTGAACCTGGCTTTATCCAATGTTTAAATTTATGTTTTGAAAATGTATGCAAATGGCTGCATATTTAATTGGATGACGCCTCATTTGCAAATTAACATACAATGTCAGAAAACTTGTAATACAAAAAAGTTTCATGGTGATATATATTAGTTAAAAAAATGTCCCTATTCTTCACCTGTAGTGTCTCCACTTAATTAGATCATGATGCTAATTACTCAAATTGCCCAACATGCAACTTTTAGCAAGCAAGCTTAATCTCATCTGCTAAACCTATAGATGACATTTTAATAATAAAAGTTTATAAGAAACCACATTTCTGGGTTTAGTATGAGTCATATAGGAGTTTCCAATAGACTACCAGCACATCAGAGGGCTCCAAGATGCTCCACTCAGTGACTAGACGTGCACACACACACATCATTTCTCAGGCCGACAGAGACAGGCAGACTGGCAGGCCCACTTGTCACTGGCTCAGCTGATGAACTGACAAGTGTGTGTCTGTGTGTGTGTTACTAAAGTGAGTATTAGAAAGGGTGGGCTCATTTTTTCTATCTATATACAGAAAGTTTTA
Organism: Sparidentex hasta; assembly: GCA_030272975.1. NCBI lineage: Eukaryota > Metazoa > Chordata > Actinopteri > Spariformes > Sparidae > Sparidentex > Sparidentex hasta. The sequence goes on from JARJLU010010385.1 coordinate 5,194, forward strand.
CCTATGCTTGTCTCATCTGTGCATGTGCATGTGACTACATGGATAATAGCATGTATGCGTGCATGCTGTCTGAGTATGGACATGAACAGCAGGGGTGTTGCGGTACTTGTTCAGAGAGTGCCGCTGACTAAGCCAAAGCCTGAGCAGGCTCTCAGTGTGGTGACTGATGCTGACAGACAGACTGAGGACATGATGAAAGTCTCTATATCACAGTCCAACATCCTCAACTGGAACATACTGTCACAGAGCTTTTGCAAGGCTTGCCAGGTGTCCTAAGCAGGATTTGACTTGAGTATCTCCTCTACCCCACCTCCAAGAAATGCATATCAGTATCATGCTTACAAAGCTGGGTGAATACTTCCCTTGCTGATGTAGTCATCAAAACCTTGCCGCTGTACATTCTGTACTGTCAGAAGATGAGTAACATCAGAGGAATTCAACCTGCCTGTATGTGACATAAAATCAGTCTCTATGTTGATAATGTCTTACTCTTTTTGCAAGGCCCTCACGATCTCTGCAAGAGGCTATTAAACTGTTGAATGAATAAGCCCAAGTCACTAACCACACACGGCTCATACACTACTTCGTCTACAGGAAGAGCAAGGCATTTAAAAGAGTAGCAGCAAGGTGTCAGACTTGTACATTCTCAACTTCTGCTTATTATTCATAATGACAGACTTTTTTTTTTTTTTTTTTTTTTTTTTAATTTTAAATTGCCTTGTCCGTTTCTGACATGGTTGGCTTGGTCCAAACAGTAACCACAGCAGATGTGAGAAAAATCATACTGCGAGTGAATACACTAAATGAGACAGCTGGTGCAGATAATGTACCTGACCATGTACTACAGCATGTGCCAATCAGCTAGCTGATGTCATTACTAAAATGTTTAACATCTCAGTCAGTGACTACATTTCTGAGCTAGATTCTCATTTACAGAGTGGCCATAGAAAGCATCCTGCCTGGAATCAGGAATCACAAACTGGCACGGTTCGTACACAGCCCAGGACAGAAAGGCTCTACTGCAGGGGGTTAAAATTGCCCAGAACATCTTTGGTACCTATCTACAGAGCATCCTTGAAGTGAGATGTCTGCTCAAAGCCCAAAGGATACTAAAAGACACCACCCACCCCAACCCCACTCTGTTCACACTGCTGCCATCCAGATAAACACACTAATTTCCAAAATAGATGTAGCACAAAGGACTCAAACATAGTTTTCATTTGATAAAACCCTTGTGTTTGGAAACATTACAATAATTTACCTTGTAATCTGGATTATCTATTTGTCATTTGACCATCTCAATACATTGACTATTAGCTCTGGACGATGTCCCTGTGGCTTTCTTTTTCTCTTTGAAGAAGCATAGCTCTAGGGATGATTGAACTGTTTTTAATTTGGTCCACCATTTCATGACAGATCATGATCATGACAACAATACTTCAACAGCTTTTACACGGATTGACATATAAACACACTCCAGCAAAAGAGGAAATCCGGTGAAGTGTAAAGAGTGCCAAAATCCACAGAGGGAGGGAGTTGGGGTGAAGGGTAGGGTCAAATAAACACAGGACTCTCACCAAGTAGACTGCAAGTCAACAATGAGTCCTCTCAACTTACTTGTGTAAGTTATGTATTCAACATATAGAAGTTTGTATCAAAAGAAAACAAGTGAAATAGTTAATTTAACCCAAACCAATTGTGTGTGTACAACTGAGGTTCAATTATGCTATTGGACGAAGGTCCAATATATCTGCAACGGTCATGTTGCTTTGGAAGTGGGAATATACGTCTTTCTGGGAGTCACTGGCAATTGACCTATTCACTTATTTAGACAGGAGGATGCGTTAAAACAGTTGTACTCTCCAGAGGATTCTTTCAAATGAATGTGTTGATCCCCTGACTTCTCAATTAGTACCACTAGCAGGTTTGATTTAAAATCAAACTCTTTAATAGGGGAGCAATATATCTTAAACACTGTCTAGACAGTTTGGCTCAATATTATGTAATGACCTTAATGAATTGTTGTATTTTGCAGTACATGACAGTCAGTACAGACGATGTATTTTAATGACTTTGGTACTTTTAATGTTGCCATGTTGGGAAATGTTTTGACAGCTGGTGGATGGATTGTCATAATGACATCCTATGAGCCTTTACTTTGTCCTTGGTGGTAATTACTAGCAGCAACAGCAGTGTGTGCGTGTGTGTGTGTGCGTGTGTGTGTGTGTGTGATCATGGCAAAAAGTGTTCTGGATGACCCCTTTTGTATCTTTTGAGTATTTTGTCAGATGTTTAGATCTGTCTGTATCTCTGTCTCATGCAGCAACATGTCTTATATGTTCTATTACTTTCAACAACAGTCAACTAAAGATGCACCAAACATTCTTACTATCCAAATCTGCTCCAACCCAGGTGTGCTGAATGATGAATCCCATGTAAGTTGGAGGTATCTGGCTGCTTGTTTGTAATTAGCATAGATAATGCCCTCTAAACACCATATAATGAGATATTGTGCTGTGTTGAAATAGCCAGCGCTAGCACAGTGATTGGAGAGTGCCACCAAAAAAGGGCAGTATTAAGAAGTGAAAGTGAAGTGAAATCGATGTATTGTTAAATCAAATTAAACAACATAAACATGTGATCTTCCAAATCGTCAGCACTGGCGTTATAGTAACTTCAGAAACACAGTAATGGCAAAACATCTTTGATGCCGTGAAGGTAGCAGTGTGCATATGATATTATTTGGACGGTAACACATTTCGGGTGAGGAATGGGTGGGAGGGTGCTCCGATCAGTATATGCATGCAGTCTACAACACCAGTGATCTTTGCTCTCCCGGCCAACAAAGAAGCCAAAGGCGGGCATGACAGAAAGTTAATTTACCAATACTTATATCATTTGTGATGTGTCTGCATTAAAGGAACAGTTCATCCAAAAAATAAGATTCAGTTTTCATCTCCTCACCCTCATCCTGATGGAAAGTTGGGTGAAGTTTCTTAGTCTATGAATATTTCTGGAGCTTCACAGCAAAAAAAAAAATAAATCTGTTTCAAATGAAAGCATATTGCAAACATTCAGTGACTGTCTGAACAAACTGTTTCAACTGACTGATTACACACATTTTATGAAATATACAATTTCATTTGGTGGTAATTATACAAATACAGTAAACATTAGCTATCCACGATGTCCATGACAAATTGTAGATAATCCGTGCTTCTTATAAATTCTGCATTAGGTGCAATACATGAAGTTGTAGCTCATTTCAAAATTCATTCTACATTCATGAAAGACACCATTTTATTACTGCTGTACATGTCAAATTGTACAATACAGTGAACAGTTACCAACAAAATGTAGTATTATGTACTATTTTACTTCTATGTCTTAAAAAAAATCACTCAATTTTGAAACTTCATAGTTCTTGATTATTTGGGCCATCTTATGAGGCCAATGTTCTCTCCACTCATATGTTAATACCAGATGTGATCTGATGGATGACGTCTTAACTAAGAATGCATGTTGACAACCAGCTCTGAACAGCTTCTGGGAAGAGTGGATTACAGTTACAGTACACAGTACATTTAGTGTCCTTAGGATTATTTTTTAGTTTATATCAACGTATTACAATCTATATATTGTTAGCGTACAACTGCCACTTTACTAAATTGTTGCCACATGGGAGAATTTGTTCAGCAACTTTCCTGAATAAATAAGGTGAATGAAAGAATTTTAAAAGAAAAAGTATATTTATAGATACCAACATGGTTTCATTTTCAAGGAAAAAGAGCCAGTGAAATTGTACCATCATGCTGTGGAAAATGTCCACCCACGTGTTTAAATAGCCACAAAAAGAGCAAATGTTCCTGCTTTCCATTCCAGCACCCTTATTCAGTCAGAGCTCCAGTTTTTCACTTTGTCTTGGAAAGGCACAGTAAACAGCACTGCAGGAGCCAGTCAGCCAATATGGTGTAACTGATTTAATGCGGATTAGAGATTCCTATGCTAAGCCTGAGAGAATCCTCTCAAATATTCACAGACGGACTGAATTAGTGAAAGAAACAATAGCCATTTTGAATGCATCTTATGTAAAATGTCCGCATCCTGTGATGTTTGCAGCCATTGTCGGTGGCCTGCTTTAAGTCTCAGAACCATGTGACATTTTAAAGCCACTCAAAGCCTGACATTTCTTTAATATATTTGAAGAACATGATTTTAAAGTACATATCACTAGCTTTACATAAAGAACTCCAAAATGTTTTCCTCAAGGCAGTTCTTGTTCTTAAGTTTTCCACTTATCTTCCTACATTGTGAATAATACTTGGAAGGTTTGGCCTAAAGGAAAATCAAATTTACAACTGTTTGGACTCAGCATTATCCTGTTTCTCTCATGCTAGTCACCCCTAAAAGCAATGCATTATAGCTTATGACTGAAGGACACATAAATAAACTTATCTCATGTATGTATTACATCAGAGCCAGCCTTAGGCATGGGCTGTATAGGCGAATACTAAGGGCACCGTCATCCAGGAGAAAAAAGTAATAATAATTTTTTACCAGTGCTACTACTTCTATTATTTCAAAATATTATATATGCCCTCAGCAACAGAACTTCATAGCAAAACCTATGAAATAATGGAGAGGCCTTTTTTCTGGGTTCCTGACTTCCTGCACTGTACCTAGGATGAGGGAAACCGGATCCATCTCCAGTTCCATATCCAATATTTTTTTTCTATTTCAGATAACAAATTCGACTAGTACATTTGCAGCTTTCTGCATAACAAAAGACAGTCAGCTGGAGTACCAATATTTGTCTTGCATTTAAGGCACTGTGGTGAAAGTGTAGGGTTGAAGTGGGTTAGGGTTAGGGTTAGAGTCAGAAATAATATTTTATTTCACAGTCTATTCCTTTTTTCATAAAGATGAATGAAGATCATGAGATGTTGAAACTCTAATAGCTGTAATAATAGCTAATACCTAAGTGGACCTTTGATCTTAGATGACTTTGTTACATACGGTGTACCAACCCAATCAGTAGAATAAACGTTGGCAAACACACATGCAAACCATGGATATGTTGAAACTTTACATTTCTTTATGTTGCAGCTTTACATTTCTGTACTTTAATTTGCTATTTTTCTTTTAAAAATAACTGAGATTTCCCATCTTCTCATCAAAAGTGTTGTGTTTTTTCTAACCACAAACACTGGAAATTGTCCCGAGGTCACCTTAAAATGATCCAGCGGTTTTGCACTTCTGTTGCATAAATGTTGAAACGCGTTGACTGTGGTCACTGGCACTGGCTGGGTTTTCTTGCCTAGCTTAACTCCCCATCCCCTACACCATCTGTAATGAAAGTCCAATCGTAAACACGCAATGTGAACTTGATAAGACACATACTGTAGAAATGTTAATATAGCACATAAATTACATACAAATGAGAACATATCAGTGGTTTGCAGAATCGTTAACCACCAACATTTAATTCTTGTGCATTGTTCCCAAAGGTCAGGACACTTGTGGTTACAAATCACCAAGGTTAAATTAGACAATTGATATTTTCAAGGATGTTTTCCCTTGTCTCTGGTACTTTTTTATTTGCCAATTTCCTGTGCTGTTGCTCCCAAGCTAATTGCCCTTTAGGATTCAATTGAAGGGTTAACTGAAGAACTGACCTTATTCACAAATGTTGCCTCTGAGAGAGGTATTTAATCAATGAAAGAGAAACAAGGAAATCCTACTTGTGGTTCAAGAGCATGTGGCCACCTCTAATTTGTTCCGAGAATTATTTTGCAAATCAGTATTGTCCTTGATTTAAAAACACATTCCTGTTTTATTGTCATTAGCAGCAACCTCATAGCTGTGAACAGACACTCTTAACTGTAGATGGCTGAACACCCTGAAACCAAGACAATAGAGGATAACAATATAAAACCATGTCACCAGTGCACTTAATGCAGTATTGATATCAGACTTCAAGAGTCATTTGAGGGCCAATTGATGTATTAGGGTCCCAAGAGGACATGAGGAGCTGACATGGAACAGAACAGTGCATCCATAGATGGAAACAATGTGCAGACTCATGTGGCATTACACAGGAAGGCTCAGGGTCATGCATGTTGCAGCGATCGCAGTCAAAATTATATTTTTAATTTCTTGTGAAGTATGTTCCACTATTGGTGAAATATGATAGCTATTATACACCTTGAGACTTTGGGCTATTTCTTAGAAAAATTGTAGTCATGAGATATGATTTCAAATTTTCTTTGTTGCTCTGCTACTAGCATGTCAGATTGTGATTGTTTGGAAAATAATGTTGACAGTTTTGTTTTTTGTTTTTTTGGTCATAGATGCTTTGCCATGTCATCTTCTGCTTTAATGACAACATTTGTCTTTGCTTTTTACAGCAGCCCTTGTGGGCCAAACCACTGTAAGCCTGATACACTTCCCTCACTCAAATCAGCAAGAGGACTACATGTGTGATTGCAGCACAGTGGCACAGTGGTTAACATAGCTGCCTCACAATGACAAGGCCCTGGGTTTGAATCTCGCTGGGGCAGGCCTCTCTGTGCAGAGTTTGCATGTTCTCCAGTTACTTCCACCATCAACACATGCATACTCAGTCTTTTCTCCAGTCAGTGTAGCTCAACGCTCATCCTATGCTTTATGCCATCCATGTGTTTATGTGCTAGTGTGAACTGATAGCTTCTCACTTTGACCACAGTAAAACCCAAACCCAGGTACCTATGATGACACAATGAAGGCTATTTTCTCAGACTTGACATAGAAGGGACAAGGGAGAATGGGGAATGTCTCTGAATAGCAGATGATGCCCCCCACCGGATTTTAATGTCTAATGGAACAAATTGAAACTTGTTAGAGATAGACTCAGCGCTCATCTCTGCATTATTCTGGAGTGTGTGTTATGCACTGTAGTAGTTTCCTCGTCTGTTCATCTCTCCTTTTCACGTGTCCATGAAGATGTGATTTGTTTATTAGTGCTTTATCACTTTTCCTATGGTAGTGTGTTGATCAAGTTGATGCTTCCATTAAGGGGCTGTTTCCTTAGATCACCCCCTGTGTTTCTTTACTAGTGGTAATGGATGTGAGCCCTCATGGACTAAGGCAGTGATTCTCAAACTGTGTGGTGGGCGTGGACGCCTGATGGGGCGGCGCGTGACTGCTCCCGTTCTTTGTTTTTTTTTTTCATGGTAAACATAATGGACTCATTTTTCACATTGAGAGAGAGAGAGACAGACAGAGAGAGACAAAGAGAGACAGAGAGAGAGAGAGAGAGAGAAGCAAAGGGGTAAAATGGACAGATACTTTTCAACAGTGAAAAGAAAATCAGCCGACAAATCAGGCAACGGTGATGATGACACACTGCCAAAGCCCAAATCCATAAAGTATGACAAAGCATATCTTTCCCTTTCATTCACAGTGAATGTAGTAGGAGAGTAGGAGAGACCCATTGGTGCTTTGTGCCTGAAAACTCTGGCAGCTGACAGCATGAGACCCAATAAACTGAAAAGACATTTGGAGATATTACACCCCTTCCATGTCAATAAGCCACCAGATTTCTTCAAAAGAAAACTGGATGAGTACCGCAAGCAGGTAAATCACTTTGAAACAGCATCATCAGTGAGCAGCAAAGCACAACTAGCATCATACAGGGTCACGTACAGAAGTGCAAAATGTAAGAAGCCACACACGAGGGCGGAGGAGCTCATCCTCCCTGCAGCTATAGATATGGTGTCCATTATGATTGATGATGCACCGTGGCAAGGTGCATATGTGACATTTCCAATGACCTGGAAGATCAACTGGTGGAAAAATTGAAAACCGACCGGTTCACAAGTGGACGACCGCTGACAGCAAAAAAGACTGCCTGCTTATTGCTTATATTCAAGTCGTCACATCTGAGTCGCTTAATGAAGATTTGCTGTTTCACAGTTACGTGGCGAAGAGAGCTACAGCTGACGAGCTCTTCAACGTAATTGAGAGTTACCTGGCAGAACACAGAATGGAACAGGAGAACTGTTTGGGTGTCTGCATGGGTGGAGCACAGTCCATGGCAGGAAAGAAGGAGGGGCTGAGGGCACTCATCATGAGGGTCGTGGCAAAAGATCAGTGGACGCACTGCATCACACTCAGTGCACTATATCATGAAAATATGTGTATATGTCTATTTCTTCCCTTTCTAATTTTATTGCTTATTTTTACTATTGTTCCTGTTCTTGTAATATGTTTCTGTTTCTGTAACATTCTGTCGCTGCTATGACAAACAATTTTTCCCGTCTGCGGGACATTAAAGGATTTCTGATTCTGATTCTGATTCTGGGAGGCACTGGCTACGAGACAGATGAGCCCTGAACTGAACACTGTGTTGAACGATGTTACTAATGCGGTCAATTTCATCAAGACCAGACCTCTGAAAGCGCGACTGTTCTCTGCACTGTGCGAAGAGATGGTAGCACAATATTCAGCTGTGTTGTTACACAGCGAAGCCCAGTGGCTCTCGCGCGGTAATGTGCTTTCGCAAGTTTGTACGAGAAAAAATTTGAGTATTTCTGAGGAGGAGCGCATGGGGGAACTTGCAGTCAAGTTTACTGGTCTACCTGAGTGACATATTTGGAAAGCTGTATGACGTAAATGTAAATCGTACCTCCCTCACCTCGCAGACAAGATCAGCTGATTCACTCGAAAGCTGGGCGCGTGGAACAAACGCCTTGAGAGGGGAAATACTGATTCTTTTGAATATGTAAGTGAATTCATTGAAATGAATGATTTGGATGCCAAAACAGTGACTGGGTGTCTGAGGGAGCACATATCCTCACTGGGAGGGTTCTTCAAAAATACTTCCCATACAGAAGTTTCTAGTATGACTGGGTGAGAGATCCCTTCAGTGCAGCAACACCTGCTGACTTCAGCTCTGCTTAAGAGGACCAGTTCATCGAGGTAACGTCTGACTCCTCCCTGAGACTGAAGTCTGTGTCACAGACACTGAGTGAGTTCTGGATTGGTGTGGAGAGGGAGCATCCTCTTGTTGGTGTGAGGGCTGTGACAATTTTGCTTATTTTTGCCACTTCCCATCTCTGAGAGATAGGATTTTCTGCTGTTGCCTCTATAAAAAGAAAACACAGATCCAAGCTGAACACTGAGCATGAAGTCAGAGTGTCAGTATCTAGCCTGCAGCCCCACTGAGAGAATTTGCAGTAAAAAACAGGCTCATTGCAGCCACTAGGATAGTTCTGAGTACAGAGACCGGAGCCCAACAACTTGTTTTTGCACAGTTTCCAGCACAAATATAACTGATCTGTTCTTGTTTGTTATTGTTTGGAACATATTTTCAATGCAAATAGAAGGGATTCTTCTTCATCCGAGGAGAGGCGTGTCAGAAAAAGTTTGAGAACCACTGGGCTAAGGGGAAAAGTTCAGTTCAGTTCCCCTCACATCAAACTGGACACTGTTCCAAATCCAAAGCACCTCTGGTTTTAACGTGGGCGCTGAGCCGAAGATGGTTTGAACGGCACTTGACTGTGAGATGGCAGAGGCGCTGCAGAGTTTGGGTGTGTGATAGTGTGACTTTGCTGGAGACTTTTAGAAGCTAACTGGTGTTTTTTTCTGATTTTGTGTGTGACACCAGTGCTTTCAAACCAAGTGTGCCCAAGTTGAGGGTTCTCTTGCAGAGCGTACACTGTGCTCCAAATTCATTATGAGGTACGCAACTGAATTCAAGTCAACACTTTCCCATAGTTGTAGCAGATTCTGCAGTTGAAGTCTTTTTTCCGGAACTGGTGAAGTGTACCATGATAAATTCTGACTGGGCTGTTTACAAAATGCCACTTAAGTTCCTGGATACTTCAGACAGAAGTACAACACCTGGAGCTGACTGTGAATCTCACCAACACATTTCCCCCAAACAAAAAAAAAAAAAAAAGTTGACTACAGAAGCGGTAAATGAATGTACATATTTAAGACCCAACTAAATGTAATGTAAGAACTATATGTAAAATATTGACATATTTAAGACTTTTAAAGGCCTAAAATTAAGATTGTCCAATTTTAGACTTGTTAAGAAGTTTTAAGACCCTGCGGAAACCCACGCTATACATGCTAACTTCTAGTATCTGCTTGGTAACTTGTTGCTATTCCAGCCCATCCAGTGCGTCTGCTTCACCTCTCCTGCTGCTATGACAGCTAGGCAGCGTGTTTACTGATGGAGAAATTACAGCTCACATTTGGCTGTATCAGCTCCACTTCTGGCTGTTTGTTTTTACAAAGCAACCACAAGGAAAAATCCCTAAAACCATAAATACAAGACAACCACTGTGTGTCTATGAGTGAGCGTGTCGAAATGCAGTAATGATTCATATGGCTGGTGAAATCCTGTCATGAGCTGGTCCCTAGTTTTACCATTCTAATACCTCAGAAAATGTTCAATATCTTGTGAAAGATAACTGTACTTAGCATTTGAACATGAATTTAAGGTTGACCCTCATCTATTGCAATAATGAGAGAAAGAAATATGTCCAATAGTCCTACTATTAGCAAGCTGTCCATTGACATAGTCTACTCTAACTGGGGGACAGCTAGCTCAAGTCTGTTACATAGTTACACAGTTTGTACTGTCATAAAACAGGACACTGAATGAATATTTTGCATATTTTTAACTGATAAAATCATTTGATTTCAGGGAATGAGTTCATGACATGACATAAGAAAGGAACGGGGGTCATGTCTGAAGCATGGCAGGGTTCAGAGAGCAGCTGCTGGCTCCCGGAAATCACTGCTGACTGAAATGTGTCAGCCCGCGGCGCGTGCTCCCGTGCGCGTGAGCGTGCGCGTATCTCATTAATCACAGGCGGCACCGTAATGATCAATCAGCCCGCCGACATCTCAACTCCTCAGGTTACTTATTTGGTGAGCGGGAGCTGTTGGGGAGGGAGAGAGAGAGAGAGAAAGAGAGAGAGAGAGAGAGAGCGAGTGAGAGAGAGAGAGAGACAGAGAGAGAGATAGAGAGGCGGAGTGAGGACGGGGGGAGTCAGGGCAGACGGACCGAGCAGCAGTCCGTCCCCGCTGGTTGATCTTGTCCGTGCTCCATCCTCGGCGCTGGATGGTAAGTAGCAGTGGCTGCTGGCTGACTGTGCCGCCAATACAGCGGTTTCGTAGCACGTGAACTGTTCAGATAGCCGTCTAACATTGTATTCACATGCTCGGTGTTGTGTTGTTGTACAGGTCTCCGAGTCTTGACAGTTTAGATGCTTTTCTTGAATGAGATATTATTTGATTTAGTCGTTCGCAGCCCGGCGCTGGTGCGGTGTTGATGGAGGGGCGTTCGGGCACTGAATTGGGTTATTTTATGGTACAAGTGAGGGAATAGTTGCACCAAGCAAGTTAACAACTTTAACTCGGATTGGGCTTTCAGAAACCGCTTTTCGGGCAGTCTTATGAAAACACGTCTTAAATCATTTGAAGCAGGTCTATTTTTTTCCGGGAAAATGGGAGCACAGATTTTTGTTTTACCGTCTAGACCAGTGTTAAACGGTAACTTGTATGGAAGTTATCATATTGTGTATGTTAAATATGAAATAGTTGTTTTATTTTTATTTATTTATTTTTTAAAAAGGCTACTTAAACTAAAAAAAAACAACAAAACAAAAAAAAAAAACAAAGATTGAGAGAATTTGTGTGGATAGGTTCAGAGGGCAGTATTTCAGTGGAAGGGTCCACATGAATTGTGGTTATCACTGAAATGATGTTAAACATCTTAAAATATGTATGTTTATTGTTGATGAGGTCTTCTGCGTCTGCCAGGGCTGGTGATTTTTCTTCGTAATTGTCATTTTGGGGCTGTGACAATATTACAGTATCTGGTCAACTTGATGCCTAAAGAAATAATGTGGCTAAATGAGTAGAAGGTTTTAGACTTTGTCGCTGAACAACGCTTAAAACATTAATGACACAGTGTTGGAGTTCCGTTTTAGTCATTGGTTTCAATACGCACACTGTGTGAGAGGGAGAGAGACTGTAGCTCACTGTAGTGACGCTCATCCTTTCTGATTGATTTTCTTCTTCTCTCTCTCTCTCTCTGACTCCATCTTGCTCCACACAGTGGAAGGAGCATCTCACCAGAGGATATAGTTACAGATGTTTATTGAAACTTTGTTTCCATGTCATCTTATGTATTATCATTCAGATGAAATATATAAAACATTTATATCTAATATCTATATGTAATCTATATATGATATATCATATATTATATATATATGATATATCATATATCATATGATAAATCATATATATATATGTATATAATTCTTAACCCTCATCATATTGTATGGAGCCCCAGATATGACATTGTCAAAATAAATTGTGGCCACAATATAGCTCTAACGAGCGCACAAAATACTAATTAATGGCCACAAAATACTAATTTGAGTCCACGTGCACAAGAAATACTAATTAATAATGATGATATAATTCCTGGACAACTGGGTGAGCAAATCGAGTGCACCTTCTTTAGAAACTGCAATAGCCGACGTGATGTCCTTAAGGTAAGTGTATTTTCTTGTTCTGTTCTAGTCAATATCTTGTTATCCCGCATTTAGACAGCACCTTTCACTGATCGTCTGCTTTGAAAGTAGCATCATGTGTGTCAGACTCTCAGCTGAGGGAGTACATAGGCTGTATGAGCCACAGCGTTTAATGATAACACCGAACACAGATGTGCAGTTACAGTAGTGCTCACTGTATGTATCATGTTGCCAAGGGAACCTATAGCCTATCAATGATTAGAATCTAGTTTGTATTGATTTGCAGGTCGTTGTTGCTCTGACTGAACTACTGAAGGTGTCTGTGGTGTCCTCTGGACATTTGTCCTTCAGCAAAATCACAGAAGGTTAAAAGTTCACTATATCATAGGCCTAATTAAATTACTGCCTAAATGCGTGATAACAAGATATTGACGTATGCTATTGCTGTTTCTAGATGAGGTGTGCTCGATTTGCTTACCCAGCTGTCCAGGAATGATATTAATATTATTAATTAGTATTTCGGGCGCACGTTATTCTTACTTCGTGGCCGCAAATTAGTATTTCATATGGACGTTATACTTATTTTGTGGCCACAAATTATTATTTTGTGCGCACGTTATAGCTTACTTACTTACTTACTTACTTACTTACTTACTTACTTACTTATTTATTTATTTATTTATTTATTTATTTATGACCAAGTCACATCTGGGGCTCCGTAATATTGCTTTCCTGCTTGGTCTGTGTGAGTTATCAGTCACCTATGTCTGCTGGCTTTAGTGACTGTGGTGCTGTATTTTGTGGCTGATAATGAGAGTCTAGGTCAGATGGAGTCAGACCCAGCAGTAAATTATGTGCGTTGCCTCGGACTGGGCTGCTTGAATGGTCTTTGTTGCAGGTTTCGGCCGAGCAGCGGCAGCTATTCAGGCTGTTCAGTGGTGTATAAGAGTGCCAGAGAGGTGGGATGTGCAGCATCGTGGCAGTAGTGTAGTAACAGTACTGATTATAATGTTAATCATTGAAAAAGTTAAAATCATGTCACCAGAAAGTGCTTTGGCCTTAACTTACGATGAAGATGAGTTGGGACACTTTTTTTGCTGTCCAATGACCATTTTTATCGCAAAATATGTTTTCTGGGATATTGAATTGACCACAAAATTCTACTTCATGTACGGCATGCCAGATTTTTTGTTTCTTTCAGAGGCTTCCACACTTCTAAAAGCAGCATTAATCATTCTAAAAGCCTCCACTCAGAGATTCCTGATGAATAAGTTCAGGTGAGTGTAAGTCAGAAATTGTTAAAGCAGGCATGAAGCAGGTGTGATCACAAAATGTACTCAGTGAAAACAGCAGGAATGTATTTTGTGTCATGAGTGAAAGCTGGATTTTGTGTCAAAAAGCTAAGCAAAAACTAAGCAAGAACATTTATTCTTGACCTTGGAAACAGTTTGCCAAAAAAGATGTATCATAACTTAGGTACCACAAATATATTTCATCTGGAAGATTATGAGATGCAGAAATGGTCAAGGAGATACATTTTTTGTCAGACAAGTATGTATTGCTTTATAGAAATAGATTAAACATTCCTACATTCCAACATACTAAAGCAGTGATAAAGATAATACAAGATTTAGCAAATTAAAAATGATTAGGATGACAGAAGGCTTTATATTATGTTATGTTATGTTATGTTATGTTATGTTATATTATATTATATTATATTGGTGCTTTTTTCAGATAAACACCACAACTATTTATGTTTGTACAGTATATTGACCAACTTCTCTAAATGAAGTCCTGACATCTTTTCTGTACACTTCCAGCACCAGCAACCAAGCCATTATAGGTCTTTCAGTTTGATTTTATGAATTCACTGATTATAAACACAGGTCGAGTGTTGGCCAGCAGGTCAGGCTGTTGATGTCAGTGCTGCTGCAATCCTCTACTGTTTTAGCAGTGATTGTCCTGTAGAAAGAATTACACAATTACTTATTTGACAGTAAATACAGCCTTTCAAGGACCTTGAAAATATTTTCAATTTATTATAATGCCACAACTTTGGATGCATGTTATATAGTGACAAATATTCCTGACATCAACTAGAAATAGCCCCTGTTACATCAGAATTATGCCACTTACAGCCATTTCATATTTGCAAACAAAATTAGCACAATTTCACTTTACTTAATGACTACTAGTATACTACTTAAATTACATGGTTTCATGTTTTTATCACTTTTAATATTAATTCTTCTATGACAGTAGTGTGTACAAGCTCTACTTTCTGAACTTTTTGTTGTACACCATGGAGTACTTGGCCTTAGAGAAAGGAGTTCCGCCTTAGTGAAACTTTAATATTTTCAACTTTACCTGTCCAACTCCTCAACTCCTGTGACTGAACAGCCATCATTTCTGCAAAAAAATGTAATCATTACAGAAAACTGGATAAGGATGGAGAACTAAATGTATTTGCAGAACATAAAAGTTCATGTCAATGTGTACTGGACATAAAGTTACATGATGTTGAACAGCCACTCCAATGTTCACTCTTCCTTCAACTCTTGAGGTCTGCAACTTCTTTTTGTTTGTAGCCTTCTCGAGTTCAGTCTTTCTGTTCTTGTTCTGTTTGGCAGTACAAGCTACTGTAGGTACAGCCGGTAATCAAAAGAGTGGCTGTACTTTCTTTGCCATTCTTGTCCGTAAACAATGAAGTCACTCCACCACAGCTCAAGTAGTGCCCTGCATAGACCACGGTCAAGGTCAGTGAGCTGTTGGCAGAGTGAACCCAAGGTAGGCGGGTATGGACAGATTAATGGACAGGTATGCTGTCCATACAATCTTTGGGCCAGTAAATTTAATTGGACGAAGATACTACAGCCCTCTCGCTGCCACAGATAACAGATTTTCCCCCCTTTTTTCCCAAAGCATTTGATATTTTTATTGCTGTCTGGATGTTGAGAAATTTTATACAAATATAATAAAATATGCCTCTGAACAGAATTACCAACCCCAGTTAAAGCCTAGATGCAGTCACAGTCTGTGGTCCAATACGGAAACAAAGAGGACACTGCAGCTATTAAGGCAAGGAGAGATAAAAACATGTAATCCACCGTATTGGTGAAACTCAGGATGGACTTTGTACCACTGAGAGCCCTTGTGGAGGAGAAAGGAAGTTTCTCTTTAAGCATTGCATTCACTGCTGTGGGTGGACATCATTCTACTTTCCATCAGAGGTAGAGGCTTTTTTCGAGTGCAGTTGATGAATACTAACTTAAAACCTTGGATTATTTTGGCTTGTTCACAGCCATTTTAGGTCTTAAAAGCATTCATCTTTTAAATGCGAGATCATGATATGTCTTTGATTAGCTTCTGATTACCTGGATCTTTGTACTTTTAGCTAACTCTGAAAGGCTGTTTTCTCTCAAACTTCAATTGTTTTTCCTCTGAAGAGGATTTAATACTAGTGTACAAATATTTCAGATTGAGGAACTGATAATGAGATAGTGTGGCAGAACATGTTGGTTGGCAATAAAAATACAGTTACTTTAAATGTCTTTCTTTGTCTTCCCCACACCTTCCCTTTTTGGTTTTGGTTTACATTGAATGAGAACAAATGTCAGTTGTATACTCTTGTCATGTAGTGTACATGGATAATCCTTATTATGACTTGATATGGCTAAATAACTAATGGATTAATTGATATAAATGTGATTAAAATGCAACTATTTTGGTCATCATCTATAGTTTCAGTTATTCTTAAAGCAAAAGATAGTGAAAAATGTCAAACACTATTTAATACCAGTATCTCTAAGGAGAAACTTTGCTCCTCCTTTTTTTTTGAGCCAGTATGTATTCCCATAATCAGATGAGTTTTGGATTACGTTAAACATGACGAAACACTTGAGGACATCCCCATGAACATGGAAGTTGTGGCAGTTAGTTCCACAATAATTATAGTATAATTTACAATTGCAATCTGTACAATATATATTATCTTTATAGTGATCTAATGTCTTATAGTACTGTAGCTTGTTAAAGTGCTACATAATGTTTGTGCCCTGTGGGTGAAACAGTCGGTGGTCAATCATTGAAAATGTGAGATATCACAGGCTGAAACACTTAGCCATCAAGACTGGTTTACCAAGTGGACAAAGGGCCCCGAGATGCATGTCTGTCAAGTGGTTTTGATCTAATTTGGTTAAATGCATTTATTTATTTTTTTTACTATTACAGTATATGATCTAAGTTACACTCTGCATTATTGTGGCTCTTTTATGTCGCTGGGAACTGTGTTGACCCTTTATACTTTCAGATCACGTTGTGATATCATTGAATAAAGTTTTGTTTAAAATTATAGCATATTCATACAGTAAAAACTAACTAACATGAAAGATCTAGGCCCAGGTACTGCAATCGATGCACAGGATTACTTTTTATTTTTTCCTGCATCTCATACACAATGACATGTTGGAGGGAGGACAGGAAGTGAAGGGTAGGGGCCCACAAGCAAAACATGTCGGTCAGTGTTTCTCAGAGCCTAAGTTGATCCTGAAATGTCTTGTTTTTTTTCCACAACCCAGAGATATTTAGCTCACTGTCATAGAGGTAACATAGCTGGAATCAGAGAATGTTGACTTTATTTTTCATTGAAAATTATTCAAACAAGTAAACAATAAAATATGAGTGGAGATTTCAGCCTTGGACTGGGAACGCTACTCCCTCAAGGGCTTCATGTGTAAATTAAAAAATATTTTACAAAAAAGCGGAGTGGCTAGGAACACTGCTAGTTGCAGATGATTATGTACTGTTTATGAAGTCATCTGGGGCTTCACCACATAGTTACTGTATCCACCAAAGAGAGTAAATGCTGTTGGTGCAAATGCTGTTCAAAGGTATCAGTTGTAATGGATCGTCTCATTAAAGCAATGACTGTTAAAAACACTCAGTGCATGATGTCATGTGACAGAGCAGCCACTCACATCTAATTATAGAAGCTCTGGATGCTAACGAAGCCCTGAAACTGCTCTGTGTGCTAATTTATGTTGACAACTGCCTGAGAGTTGTCCCTGTGCTCTGTATGCATGTGTGTGAAGTAATCTGCGATTGTGTGTGTAGAGGGTGATAACATTCGGTCCAGGTGTGCGTGTGTGTGTGTGTGTGTGTGTGTGTGTGTGTGTGTGTGTGTGTGTGTGTGTGTGTGTGTGTGTGTGTGTGTGTGATGTCGATTGATGTCTGACTCACAATTGAGATTGTGAAACCCCTAGTTGTGATATAAGACAACCATACTAGTTAGCTATCACCGTCACGTTCATAACTCTGGGTAAGAGTAAATAACAAATCGGTTTGCATGTGACTCGCAGCAACATTTAACTCACTGCAGAAAACATTCACATCAAATGAGCAGTTTTCCTCTGACAGGTGTTCAGCTGCATCTTTCTGGAAGGGAGCCGCTAAATGGCTGTTTGAAGACAACCTCAGCTTTCCCCTAGTCTGGCTCGACAGCTCCTCCAATTACAGCTCTTCAGGCCCGGTGTGTTATGTTTCCAAACACAGTAGATTGCTGTTTGTCAGAAAGAATGAAAAGCTGTGGCAGCATCTTGAAATTCTCCAAACCGCTTAACTGTCTTCACTGAAATCAGATGAGAGGCATTTTTTGATCCTAGAGCAACTTGCAAGCTATCAGTTATTAGTGCATGATATATAGCCTAAAGTAACAAACAGGAGAACTGTGTTGAAAATAAAATGGACCCGAAAAAATAAGCAGTGAATTATAGTGGTTAATGATGAGAGCAAAATTTGGAATCTGGCTCAGCGGCTTTAACGAGCTGGACCCTGGCTCAAAGGCTTCACAGTCGACCACAATAAACCAGGGGTACTTTTAATGGGTCTAAAATAGTGTCCATGATTCTCTCACTGACCTCCTCTCCTTGGATCTTAGTCCTGCCCACTGAGGATTCGGGTAATGATATGTGGAGACTACGGGAGGAGAGAACCAATAAAATATGTTCTGTCAAATGACAAACCTTCTGTCAGAAGCTTCTGACTGCCAGTTTCCGCCAACAGGGCTGTTCCTTCATCCACACGCCGGCTTCTGTCCCTCCACACCAGTCATTTAGTTGAATTAACTGCACAGAAAGACATATTATGTGTCTGATATCTGGATTGATATTCCCCAAAAGGCATCAACACTAAGAAAACATTTGAGAGATAAAGTTCAGTGACTGGAATTGGCCAAGATGAAGCTGAGAAAGCTGCTTGTCACTAAAAAGCATATATGCACAATTCTAAGCCTTAATATGAATTAAACAGGGGAGTTTGCCCAGCCCCATGCCAGTTTATTTTTTTAATAAAGGCTGATTTTTAAAAATGATGATGTAGATCGATATTCCACTTCGCATTGTTCTTTGCAGTATATAGATCTGAACTGATGGATCAATAGCCCCCAAATGCCCAGCAGGTACAGAAAATTGTCACTTGTAGCTTCAGACCTTTGATTTTGAGCAGTGTAACACAGAGTTTGTGTTTTTTAGATATGGTCTAGAGAAACATGCTCAATATATAAGAGTTGATAGATAAGATAAGTAGATAGTAGATAAGTAGAAGCCATTGTGTCTTATTGACAAACCTCCTCTCAAGCTCACAGCTGGTCTGAATGTGTCACAATCTACACCCTCGCAATTGTATCTTACTCTACAGGTGTAATCATCACATCCTTTTGGAGACATGAGGAAAATTATCAAGAGGAAAATGACATGATGATCATAGTTTTCCTCGATTCACACACACACTGTACATAGGATAGAAATAAGTGTTTAGGTGTTGAAAGTCAACAAACCTGAAGGTGACAGATCCTGTGATATCTCCCTGACTATAAAGCTTAAAACAACAGGCCTGGCATTCACAGTTAATCCCACACAACATGCTGGAGATGACTGGCTAGGGAGAGCCTTTTGACCCACATATTTACCTACATCTTGTTTCACAGGCTGTAAAGGCAACAAACACACTCACACTCTACATGTGTTTGTCTTACTTGTTTGGTGTGAAATTCTCCTCATTGTCGGGCTCTATCTGCTGTAATTGGAGGCTAGAGGAGAAGGCAGCATTAGGACAAAGCATACATGTTGGGAAAAAAAGGGAAGTTAAAAACAGAGTATTTTATAGACTACCTCACAAACTAACCATTGCAGTTGTTTATTGCAGTTTCCAGCATCTTCAGGGAGTGGGGAGAACACATGGATGGTTTAGCAGTATACAGACAAAGGTTAAGTTGTTCAATGGTATTCCTTTTTTGATTGTGGCTCACCTTCATTAGATTGGACTGGAGAGGACGTGCTGCTGTGATAAAACAGTAACATAAAAGACTGCGTTTCAAAGAGAGCTTTTAATGGGTATAAAGAACAGGTTACATTGTATATTGGTTCTAATGTAGGACACAGACAGCAGCTGAAATAATGTACTGCTCACTGCAAAATAAATCATATCTTTATTTTTAGCCACATGTGAATCAAGTTCATTGCAATCTTATTTGCAAGTGTAGGCCTGAAGTATATTCACTATAACTTTAATCATGTAAATGTCTGAACTAATAACGCTACACATTGCAGAGACACAACGTCTGCTTTTTAACACTGTAGTGATGCACGGATCACAGGAGTATCCATGGACACTGGTGAAAATCTGTGGATTGGGTTTTCCAGATAAAAGATATAAACACTGTGATTAATATCTGGTGGGCGAAATACATACAGCTTATTTGTAAGGAAAATATTACATTAGCTGCACTCTAAGAAACGCTGATCCCAGCCCTGAAGTATTCAAACCCAGAACCTTCTTTTATATTATATAAACATGTATTTATAACTAAAACAGTACAGTATATCATGAGCCTGTGCCACAAATATATTATGAATGTGTCATTGAGTCAATTTATGTACTGTAGCTTTTTAACATCTTCATATATGTGATCTTCTGCCAAATACTTCCTCTCGATGATATTGGCAAATGTAGGCTGTACAATATTTTTCATCATGCTAATCCTCCTGTTTAAAGGTGGATTACAGGAAGTGATGACATGTACTTGAAGACCACAGACCACATTTTAAATGTTTCCTATGCTCGAGTCAGCAAACATTTATTTGTGAAATAGTCCATACACATTTGTCAGCTAAACTGCATGACAAGTAGTGAGGATATTATGTCATTATACTGAATATCATTTATATAGGCTGAAAGTTACAAAACAAAAGTAGGCCTACATTAAACAGAAGATATTGCTCCATGATCAGAGTGCAGTTACAGAAGGAGGGTGATACCAGGGCTGATTATGGAGGGGAGAGAGAGGCATCAAGCAATAACTGTCAAAAACAAAGATTTATATATAGACCCAGTTTCCACTTTATATGCCAGTCTTAGACCATTGTTCATTAATTAAAGCAATGTATTAGATATGTTACCCATGAAAACAATACAGATGTACCCTATTTTAGAAACACTTCTTATACATATATATGGTGCAATTTAGCACTACTTTAAGCTGCAGCCTCCATAAAGACTGGAGCCATAATGAAGGTTTATTTCAGAACTGTTGTATGAGACTGCATTAGTAGGTGTACTTAATAAACTTGCAACTGAGTGTATATTTATTTGTTATGACCCCGTCAGAATCAAAAGGGTTGTTGGTTGGTTGGTTGTTTATGTGGGTTAGTTTGTGAATAGAGTCTTAGATCCCCTCCTCCATCTTTACGAGCTAGTGTGGAACCTCAATGGGCACACTGTGCTTAATATTGGTCACTTTTGGATGTGACACAGAAACTAGTGGCCTGGAAGCTGGAACTGCATCAACATAAATATTTGATTGCAGTTTCTGGAACAAGTCAATTTTTCTCACTAGACTCCTAAACTGCTTCCAAATTTGGTCTGTCCCTTGTAGCAGAGATAAAGCAAACTACGTTAATCCCACAGTGAAAGGGGATGATGTTGATCTCCACTCGTCTTGTTTGTGTGTTTTTTACACTCTCTTTACCAAATCCTTGCTCCTTCACTGACATGTAAACACACACAGTAGTTTACAAGGGTAGCTTTTTGCTCATTGACATAGTAATGGCCTGCTACATTCCTAAGGAGAGTGACAAGAGCTGTGTGTCTGTGTGTTCCTGCTGATTCTCCTCTCTGTGACAGCCATAAAACAAGAGTGATCATGATAAAATGTCCTTGTGACTGAAAGAAGTGCAAACAGGGCACTGCTACAGACCTCCGTAAACACAGTAAAACAATGAGAAAAAAAGTCTGTTAATTTTTTTTAGATTTTTTTTTTTAAACCAGCGGTAACGTTAAAGACGTCAGTGCAGTGTTTTTGTCTTGGGACGTTCACCACCACTGTTTGACTAGAGCAAGGAAAAAGCAAGATAGAAATAAGAAAAGGGCTTATATAAACATTATGTAACACAACCAACAGCAGCAGCAAGAAAAGTTTGACTGGTTGTCCTGTAGAAAATGTGATATGCAGTGATAGGGAGAGTATCCTCTGAAAACATTACTCTTGTATTTGTACTCAGCTGTTGACAAAACCAACAATTTTCATTAAGAAATTGGATTGCTGACATTAGTTTATTGTGTTAGTAATTGTAACAAGACATTATTAGATATATGTGTGGTCAATTACAATCAGTGTCTACATAGTTTGTCCCCCAAGGAGCACTAACAATGTATTACTACACTGTAAAATGTCCCGGATGTCCTGGACTCTGAGTAGAAATGTTTGTTGAAGATAAGTATTTTGGTTGTGTGATGAAATGTTAAATGCAGTTAAAGTTTCTGCAAACCACTGATATGACACACAAAAGGGAGACCAGCACAATATTAGGCAGGTGGTCATAATGTTATGCCTCATCGGTGAACATTTGTACCATATGTGACAAAACTGGGTCTTTTTTGCAAGCCCATAGAACACATGAAGTGACCTATATAGGTATTTCAAGCCAAACAGTGGTCATAGGGCATATGCTAGAGACTTTGCATCTTACTTTAACCAGACCTAAGCACAGTGCTTTCTTACAACACAAGAAATTTCAAGTTTCAACACACCTGTGGTTTGTAGAAATGTACATTGGCAGCATTTGTTCTGCCAGCTGTTTGGAAAAGAGGTAAAAATTGTTTCTGTTTTCAGATATTCACGTCTCAAAATAAAGTATCCGTTCAACTGATATTAAGCAGGATAATTGCATGCATTTTCTGCAATTCAGATATTTCATTGAAATTGAATTATTTCAGTTTGAAATTGTATCATTATCAATGCCATTGTGACCAAATCTTAATGATTCTTTGGTGTATCAGCATTCTCATATATCTCCATGTACATTTCCATATACAGCCACTACTGGAGACCAGGTGCTAACCATTGCTAATCCAGTGGCAGCTGACCAAGCAAAAATACAAAACATTCGCTGGTTCTACCATCTACCGCCATTTGTATCTGTTTTATCTCATTGTAAATTGAATAACTATGGGTTCTACGATGTTGGTCAAGTTAAACAAGCAAGGATGCCACTCACAGCTGTAGAAATCATGTAAGACATAAAGGCTAGTGTAGACAGTTGTCTTGTTATAATGTTTGACTACACAGTGTTGCCATACCTGGCGAAAGTCTTATGAGAGTGAACAGGAACTTGTTTTATAAGTTGTTGTACACAAGGTTGCTGTAACTATGTCCTCCTGTGAATATACACTGTTTAAGATTTCATGCAACTCCCAGTCATTAAACAACAGTCAGGTCATCATGTCTGGGCTTTAAGAATCTGTCAATCTACAGTCACAAAGATACTAGATATGGTGTCTTCTTTTAAAGCTGATTCTGTTTTTCTTCAGTTTAATAGCTTACATTTGACTCTTTCAGATAAAATGATTGAAATAAGGAACTTTTTTCTCATTTAGATTTGTATTGAATTCTTAATAGCAGAGTATATTAGTACAGGGTTGGTCAAACATTTTGGAATCTTGACATAAACATGACATGTCACAGAGGAAAAATAAAACTTGAAAAATAAAGTAAGAAATATAAGGGGGAAGTCCAGTCTACAGAAGGACAGTGGCGCTATGCTGTATTTAGTCTCTGCTTGTATAGGTCCAAAAAAAATTGCAAATTGCACTATGTACAAATGTTTCACATGTTTACATTCCGTGATGTCACCTGTATATATTTAAAATCTATATTTAAATCTTTATTTTTTCATTTTTACTTCTACCTTTTTTTACACTCATTGTGGATAGAGAGTAACAGAATTTCAATTCTCTGTATGTCTTGCACATATTGCAGCATTGACAATAAAGCCAACTTTGAACTTTGAACTTTTGAAAAGATCCCAAGAGGTCATCCCATCCTCCTTGTTAGCCGACAGTTTGTGAGGCATAGACTCATAAGATGCTGTCTCCACCATTGCATTAGTGCAGTCTTTCAAATTAGGAGATATAGCAGTTTTCCATTGTCTTAAAATAACTCTGGAAGCTGCGACCAAGCCCATCACAATGACAGAAAAAGTTATTTTGATATATTTGGTATTTGTGATCTGTCTCATTGTAAACATACGACAGAGGTCAGGGGAATCACTGAGCCTGAGCAGTTACTCAGGAAGTCCACAACTTTGACCCAAAATCGACTCACTAATGCACATTCCCATACACAGTGAAGAAAAGTTCCTACCTCTGTTTCACACTTCCAACACATATTATCATTCATACTATGATAATTGGACTGGTAAATTGATAGTCATTTCAAAAGATATCCCTCAGATCCGGGGGAAAAAAAGAAAAAAAAAAGTTTTTTAAATTATTACTATTTTCTTTTTTTAATGTAAATGTAGTGTTGGGGTGGTAAAAAACATTCCAAAGAAAAAATATTTTAAACTTAAGTTAAGATTTTACAACACGTCCTCTGTAGTGGACAGCAGGACTTACTTGTTCTCAAACATATAAAGTTTGTGATGAGTTTGTGCATGGAAAGTTCCAGTGGAATCATCCAGTACACCAAATACAAAACAAATATCAAAGGTAGATTTATCTTTTTGTGACCATTACACCTGAACCTTTTGTAATTTCTTTATTAGACATTTGACACTTCATAGTATCATCCTCTGAAAGATCTACATCGATCAGGCATAACATTATGACCACTGACAGGTGAAGTGAATAACATGGAGTATCTCTTCATCATGGCACTTGTTAGTTGGTAGGATATATTAGGCAGTAAGTAAACATGTTGTCCTAAAAGTTGACGTGTTAGAGGCAGGAAAAATGGGCAAGCATAAGGATTTGAGTGAGTTTGGTAAGGGCCAAATTGTGATGGTTAGACGACTCAGACCATAGCACACCTTCAGGAGTCTATGCATCGAAGAATCCTCTCTGCCTCCGTCATAGAGCTGTCTACACATGTGAAACAAACAAGTACAAAGACCTGACGTCCAGTACAGAGGACATGATAAATTAGCTGTTTTTCAAATGAAAATAAATAAGCTCAGCTCTGAAAATTTTTTCCATAAAATGTGCTTTTGGGGATGGCAGCCATTTGAAAAGACATGCATAGGCAAGTTGGCATGGCCAAACCCTCCAAATGTGGTGTAATTTTAAAGCTCCAGTTGTCCTATTTAAGAAACAACAGGACTTAATAGAGTGATATGTATAGTATGAGAGATATTAGCCAAAATGTAATGTCCACTGCAGAGGACAAAAATGAATTGCTGGGTCTCAGGAGGAACCTTGGATCTGGTAAACCTAATACCCCTTTCTCGTTGGGGGTGCAGAGTTTACTTAGTTTTATCCTTGCTCTTTTGCCATCCATAAAAACGGTTTAACTGGCAGCATCATTACTAAATAGTTAAATCGAGGCGCTACTATCATTTTGATAATATTGACTTTTCCCCACAGAGTAAGTTTTATCTTTTGCCACTTCTCCAAATTTGTTTTAATTTTTTGCAACACCGGGTTAAAGTTTAGCAAGGGCATCTCTCCTAGGTCTTGACTGAGGTTAATTCCAAGATACTTCATGCCTTGAGGTACCCACTTAAATTTAAGTTTTTCCACCATGTAATGGTGGCACGTGGAAGTCATAGGCATAGCCTCGGATTTATTCCAATTAATTTTGTAACATGACAGTTTAGAGTAGGACTGGACAGTATCCATCAAATGTGGTAAAGATTCCTCAGGGTCTGTCACTACAGCTAAAAAATAACATCAGCATATAGCAACAATTTATGTTCCCGTCTCCACCCTCTACTCCCTTAATTTCCCCATCATTCCTGATACTAACAGCCAGTGTTTCTAGACAAATTATAATCAATAGAGAGCTCAAAGAGCAGCCTTGGCGAGTGCCTCTAGACAGGCTGAAAAAGGGTGATCTAACTCCATTGATAAATACTGCTGCTTTTAGTTTTTTATATAATGTCTTTACCCATTGAGAGAAATGGAGACTGAACCCAAAATGTGACAAAGCTGAAAAGAGAAAGCTCCATTCCACCTCATCGAAGGCCTTTTTGCATCTAGGGAAATAGCAGCTATGTGCACAATTTTGGACTGGGCAAGCCACATTAGATGTATTAATTTCCTCATGTCCAATGAGGATCTGCTCTTCACAAAGCCTGTTTGGTTGGGATGTATAATATTGGGTAAAACTTGTTGAAGATTAGAGCCAGCACTTGTGTCAGTATTTTAAAGTCAAGATTAAGCAGGCTAACAGGTCTGAAATTAGATGAGTCTGTTATGTCTCTGTCTTTCTTTGGAATCAGAGATCTTAAAGCTTCATTAAATGTCGGCGGCATGTGGCCTTTTTCATATGCCTCCTGATACACCTTCACCAAGACTGGGGCAAGAATGTCTATGTACTCTTTATAATATTTCACAGGAAATTCATCATAACCTGGTGATTTTCCAGTGTTCATTAAGGACACAGCTTTCCTTAATTCTGCTACAGTTATAGGTGACTTCAACTTCCTTGCATGATCAGGGTTAAGCTTAGACAGATTAATGTTAGGGAAGAATGAATTTATTTGGTTGGCATCGCAAGATACCAATGATGTATATAGTTTCCTGCAATATTGTTGAAATGTCTCATTTATATCTTTTATTTATGTTACTAATTTATCTCCCTGTTTGATGGCTGAAATTGTATTTGAGGAATCTTTTTCCTTCACTTGTCTTTCCCAGTTTTTTCCCCACCTTCATAAAAATGTGTTTTTAATCTGTAGAAGGCGTATTCTTCTTTTTTGTTAAAGATTTAAAGCAGCTGAAACATAAATGTACAGAGTTCCTGATATTGTGGTTCTGAAAAATATTCTGCTAAGTCATTTTCTTTTAATTTGATTTCACCTTCGAATTCCTTGATTCTGTTAAGGCTTTCTTTTTTTTCTTTTGAGCTGAGTGAGCTATTAATTTCCCTCTTATGTATGCTTTAGAGGCAACCCAAACTGTTGCAATTTCAGTAGTGCTGCCAATGCTTAATTCAAAAAAAGATTTCAATCCTCTTCCAACAATGTCCTAAAGCCTCTGTCCTGTAATAATGATTCATTCATTCTCCATCTAGTCCTCTTACCCATTTCCAATTCTGTGTTTATACATAATTCCACCGCTGCATGATCTGTGATCACAATGGTTCTTATACTACAACTAACTACACTGTTTACTAAGGGGCTTGCAATTAGGAAAAAGTAAATTCTGGAGGAATTATAAGTAGCTTTTGATTGATAAATGAAAATAGTGATCAAATGCAGCCTTGGTGAAATTAAAACATGCTGCTGTGTCCAAAGAAATTGATTTTACCGCCCAATAGGAAAATACTGTGATGTCACTTTACAGGATTTCAGGTCAATGATTTTCCAAACTGTCTCCTGCTGTATTAAATCTCTGCTGGTATGTGATAAAAGCTGCTTGTGATGTGTCAGTAGGGCTGGGCAATATGGCCAAAACTGTTGTCACGTTATGTTTTTTTATATTGATCAATGTGGATGATTATCATGATATATATTTGATTTAATATTTTATTCAACAATAATAATAATGTTGAATTTACAGTTTTAAGAGTATTCTCCTTAGAGAATAACCCAAAACAAACCAGAAGACAAATTATTGTTAATTATGGTTTACAAAATACATGTATTTATTGTCAGATTGAATAGGTGACAAACATTCAACAGAACCAACCAGCCAAATGGCTTTATGTTAAACACTGAATAAATAAAATGATTATTATGTCCAACAAATTGCTTGTTTCAGACGTGTCTCAAACATTTTAGAGATAGTATACTAAAAATAACATTGATTAAAAAAATACAATAAAAAGACAAATGTTGAGGATGATTATGATACTGTTTTCTGAGAATATTGCTTGTTGCTTCTTGAGCTTGCAGGTAGTTGTTCAGTTCAGCTTCATTAGCCTCCTGTTCTCTATGACCTGATGTAGTTCAGACATGCAACCATACCACATATCAGTGGCGGTCGCGAAGTGCTTGACATGACTGAGCTGCTCCTCCACCTTGACCCTCCACTCTGTGTACAGCTGATGTTTGGCAGAGTGTACTTAGAATCCATGACAGTCATTAGCTTCTTGAAGCCCTGTTTATAAACTGTGCTTACAGGCATCATATCTTTAGTGGTACAGTGCGTAAATGCGCTGGTTATGCCTTTATATCACTTAGATTTCCTCTCATATGGGGTAATGGCGGAAATAAAAGGTGGTTGTTGAAGTGAAGTTTGACTAGTAGAGGCAGTGGGGCAGTGAGGCTGACGCTATCATGCTAGCACAGACTGATGCTTTCTGAGTACTCTTTGGGACGGAACCTTTTGAGATGATGGAAGAGGTTGGTGGTGGTCGCTGACACATTCTGCACCCAGTGCTGGTCTGTCTACTGTATTGTCAAACTTAAGGTAGCTGAACTATTTCCATATAAGCAACGTAGTATTACCTCATCAGTTTCCTCGCACTCGGTTTCGCTAGTCAGACCGCTTATTTTCTTGTGTTGGCTAGACACACGGGTGGTCACCATCATTCTGTGAGGAGCGAAAATAAATGTCATACATTCATCATTATCGTGATTTTTTTTTTATCATGGAAGTGATCTACATAGTTTTATTGCCCAGCCCTTTGTGTCAGGTCTCTCATCTCCGTTAGTCCTACTGATCCCCCTCCCAAGCACTCTGTGATTACATAACACTGTAAATCCTAAAGGACCATCTGGTACCAACAACACTATCCATCACTAATTGTTGTTGATGTACGTGGCAACAATCATCAGAGCTCTTGAGCGAGCACACACACACACACACACACACACACACACACACACACAAACATTGAAATGAATTCTCATTGTCACTGTTACTGCTTAGAAGACAAAATGAGAACATTGTAAACTCGAAACAGTTGTAAAACTTGAATTGGGGGTCGGGGGAATGAACACCTTACAACTCTCACACCAAGAGACACATATACACACACACACACACAAATTTCAGCATCCATAATCTCCCCCTTGTTAAGATAAAAGCATCTTAGGTTACACAGGGGTTTAGGCTGGTTGGGACTTTGTAATTGCTGGGAGTGGGTTACCCGATGTGTGCATTTGTGTGCATGTGTGTGTGTGTTAGGTTCACACATATGGGGCAGGGATTACATGACCTACAGTATACATGTTGGTGTGCTTTGCCGGCTCCTGTGAACCGTGACACTCAACTGAAAGCCTGCCTGTAAATGTCCTCAGTATA
The DNA here is from genome assembly GCA_030272975.1 of Sparidentex hasta. Lineage (NCBI taxonomy): Eukaryota > Metazoa > Chordata > Actinopteri > Spariformes > Sparidae > Sparidentex > Sparidentex hasta. The sequence continues at coordinate 34,479 of JARJLU010010385.1, forward strand.
ATACAGAGTAGCTTTAGATTAAATGTTTATGTCCCCTTCACCTCAAAGCCTGGCATGCAGTTAAGATATTGATGTCCATTTACTCTGTATTGTCCTGCACTAAATACCATATACTGTATGTAGGTCATTTTATGGACACACACACACTTAAAAGCTTTTGCACGTACAGCCTTCAAAACAAGGTATCAATGTCAGCTAACTGATTCACTAACCCTGCTGTCAAGTTTGTGGATTTCGCAAAACACTGCCTGACCTCAAAACCCAGACTGACCTGGTGTCAGCTAGCAGGAGGTAAATTGGCATGATGATAATTAAAACCACATCATCTGATTTTGATCACGGATTCAGTTATGGAGACCATCTCCAGGTAGTTCATTCACAGGTGGATTGTTTCATGGCAACGTTCCAAACAACAATCCAAATGTTTGAACGTCACCTTTATATTTTTATGTGTGCTGTTTGTGATTATGCCCGTGACGGCTTCCTGCTGAAATGCATTCAGTTTAAGTAGACCTGTTCTCTGATCTCATGGGATAATAGTTGTATTCAGTGACCCTTCAAACTGAATTCTGAAAACTGAAGTCTATTTTTGTATGAAAAGTATCTGAAAAAAAATTCAATGTCAATATTGTAAAGTATTTTACATTAATTTACGTCTGTCCCTTTGTTAACATAATAGTTCATTGGTTTTAAAGGAAGATAGTGCTGAATCAGTAAATGGCAATTTGCAGTTGCAATTTGCAATAAATGTCCTACAAGGGTTAAAAGTGCAATATGTAAGAATTGGCCTACCAGAACTGATGGGGCAGCGTATGACAAGACTAATGGCTAACTATTGCTACTGTCAGCTGGTTAGCTCAATTATAAAAGTGCTCGTATTCATCTAGCACAGATCTTTATCAGCTGCTATGCATTGTGAAAAGTTTGATAGGTGGTCTCTATAAGGCCCAATCAGAATAGCCAATCAGATAAACACATTCGACAGATTCTCTATGTGCCACACGCAACACATGACTCTGGTTTAACTAGCTCAACAAATTTGCGAGGTCCTGCCAGAAAGCCATCTGAGGGGAAAACTGGATCTATACCATGGAACTATTTTTGTAACGTTATGTCTCATGGGGCGGCTGTAGCTCAGTGGGTAGATCTGGTGGACTGGTGATCAGAGGGTCGCTAGTAGGCAACCTAGGCGGGACTGAGCTACATGTCGAAGTATCCTTGAGCAAGATACTGAACCCCAAAGTTGCTCCTGATGTGCAGTTGGCACCTTGCGTGGCAGCCACTGCCATCAGTAAGGGTCCTGCGATGAGCTGGCCTACGCCCATCGAGTGAACTGGATTTGGCCCCAGTAAGCCACCGCAACCCCTAAGGGGGAAAAAAGCTGCAACATCCCGCGACGGGACGGATAAGCAGAAAGACAATGGAATGTAACGGAATGTCTCGTGCATAAAGGTCAGCCAGTGATTATAACTAGCCCTCACACAGCGCTGTGGAGAGGGAGATGACTATGGTGACAGTAGGAGAAGATGTGCTCTGCTGTAGTCAGCCTAGTCAGAAGCAGTCTGTTTAATTTATCCTTTGGGATTGTCTGTCTCATAAGTGGAGATATAAAGTAAAGATTTTCATTTCCAGCCTTCTCTGATAGAGCCAACAGATAAACACATTACAGCCGATGGAGCTACAGCTTACAGCAGCGCTAAACACAGACGAACTAAAACACTTCAAGAAACTGAATCAAGTCCAGTTGCCTACAATACAGCACTTAGAATTACCATGACCTGGATGACTGAGAACCCTCATCAACAAGCAGAACTGAGAGTTTCTGTTAATGTGACAACACAACATGTTTACACTAAATAAATAAGTACCTTACAAGTACAGTTTGTGAAAGTATTTTGAGTTTGCAGTTATAGTCACTTTGTATCTGTGTACAAATTATCAATCTAAAGTAACCAGCTACAAGCAGTAACCATGTGGTGGTTATGAGTTTTTCCTAAATTCCCTGACCAATTAACTTTTTCTAAATTCTTTTTTATACAATTTAGTGATTTATATTTTGTTTTAATCCAATTTCTTAGAATTGATATTAAATAGACAGAACCCCATTCTTCATCATCAATGACGATTTTACTATGCTACTAATAATTAAAAACTTTAGATGATAACATCTAATTAGAAACAATCTTCTGATTGGTATCAGCCAATACTGCTTCCAGTGATCAGTGCTTACCACCATTATTCAGTTAGCTGTGCAGTTAGTGATCATGATTGGGAACACTATTCTACAAAATTGGCATGCCGCAGTTTCTCCACATTCTATTCATAATTTAAGTACATTTTTAGAATGTCTTACACTAAAATTCTTACATGTTATGCTTGTAAGAGAGTCACTCTGATTCAGTAAAAAACTGCTGGATTATTACACAGTAATACATAACAAGAAATAACATTTTTAAGAATGACGACCACATACAAATCCACATACCGCAGTCTGACTTTAAATAGTGTTGTTTTTTTAGCCATGTCCGTGATATGTAAGTGTTGCTCCATCAGTTAGTTGCTCCTTTATTCTACCACATTGGTCCCAAGCAAAACCCAGATGTGGTATTGTATGGATTTCCGTGACATTTGCAACAAACATTAATGGTATCAGGACAACTCCCATGACTTTCCATCTAGCACTATTCTAGCATGAATATGAACCCCTCAGGGGTCAGAAGTGCTTGCCGGAATACAGCATCTGTAACCACCTCATCCAAACACCGTGAGGTCATGGGTGGCACATCACACAATCCAAATGTCATTTTCCAAAACTGGTTATCCAACAGTCATGCCCACATAGCCAGGTATGCTGAGGAGTGAACATGGCAGGACTTGAACGCTTTCCCTTTGTCTTTTAAGCTCTAATTGCAGTGTTAACTCGAGTGACATGATATGATATTTACTGTCAGACGACACGTATTAGTCAACCTTAGCTATAACATTTACACTTACCTATCCCTTTATTGAGACTATTATGGGAAATTTTCTTGAGCAGCTTGCCAGACATTACATTCTGGTTATTTAATCTAATACACATTTCTCAATTGATAGGTTGATAGAATAGTTACTATAGCATGATATATGTTGTAGTAATGATTTTACATACGAGAAACATCTCTCAAAACCACTTGTAAATGTACAAAAACTCTAAGAGAAAGCAGAGAGATGTTTTTATGCAAATGTGACTTCTTAAAAGAGAGTTATCTGATTTGTCAGAATCATAAAGGAGATGTTTACATACTCTAAGCCAAAAACTGGGTTAGAGATTGACTGCCCTCACTCTGCATTTTCCCTCAGACAGAATATCTAACAAGATGACTGACTGACAGATGGACTGCTAAATGGATTAGGAAGACGTACATGTACTGACCCTGACTGACTGGCTGACTGACTGAGTAACTAAATTACATTGTGTCTTGGGTGTCTGGGCTATACTAAAGAGCATGAATCATGTTGATGTCATTTAGATAACAAAAAGTTGCTAAAAGTTTATTCTTTAAAAACTTGTCTGGTGTCCAAAGTCAAGGTGCAGCTTCTGCACCGTATTTATGGTTTATTCATAATGAGTCTTCACACTCCCAAGGACCAGGGACTGGAGTGTGTGTGTGTGTGTGTGTGTGTGTGTGTGTGTGTGTGTGTGTGTGTGTGTGTGTGTGTGTGTGTGTGTGTGTGTGCGTGTGTGTCTGAGGGAGAGACAGCGAGTGTGTGAGTTAAAACTGGACGGGCGGTGTGGATGCTGTTGGCTGCTTTCAGAGGGCTGGTCTATTCTGATGGAAAGGGGTGGCTGGTTTTGTACTTGTCTCTCTCTTACACACACACACACACACACACACACAGTCATACACACAGTCTGCTCGGTGGCTGACATTCTCCTTTTTTCACCTCTAATTGGTCCTCTGGGAGTTGTCAGAGGTCTCAGTGGCTGTCTGGAAGGTGGCAACACACAACACACACACACACACATACATAGCCTTGCATCAGGAGAAGCAGGAGATGGAGGCAACAGGAGGAGGAGAAATTCTGTGATTGTCACCTGAAGGTCATAAACATTTATCACTGTTTGCAAAGACAAATGTGGGGAGATAGAAGAGGAAATATGATGTTGGCCTGTGCTGCTGTTTTAAACTGGGTGAGACTGCTGTATGAATCCTGACTGCTTTAATAACCGTCTCACTGCTGTTTCAGGCATATCAACTCACACAGACCACCTATAACACAGTGGATGTAGTATGTTGGCTACAGCCTACAGAGGCTCCCATGTGATGTGTGGAGTTCTCCTGCAGCTGTGAGTGGGTGATTGAGTAGGAAAGATACACTACTTATAAATCAAATGTATTTATCAGTTCAGATTAATAAAGCACTTCTGAATAGGGGCACCACCTCTTTCAATCTCATAACTGAAGTAGTGACTTCTACACACAGTTATCAGGGGTCCTCCACAGTAAAACAAACCTCCACAGACAAACAGTTAAATATATTTATTTGGCTAAATAATTCGTACAATAGTACATCAATGAAATGGCAAATAAAACAAATGACAAAATGAACAGGTAACAAAAAGTTGCTGAGTTTGAAATGACTAATGTAATGAGTCTATGAGTGAAATGTTGCTGATGGTGAAATTGCAGGTAGGGTGAAGGCAATTGAATATTCAGGGAATAATTTCATGCGAACAGAGCCCTAACCAAATTTCTCCTAAAATCAAAGATATTAACTTAGAACCAAAGGACACCAACTCATATTTCATAAGCATGAATCAAATAGATAAAGGAATGGATACTTGTCTGAGCTTCATTTGGAGAGTCAGCAAGCACCATTTAGTCATCCTCAGTGGCCTTGGCTGTCCCTTAACTGCAGGGTGGCAGTCTCGATTCAATACCCAGCTGGTGGCACAGCTTGGGTTCACTGGGGGCAGAGCCGGCAAAAGAGTCTTTCTTTCATCGGAAACCACCCACATGGTTTCTTAAACAGCAGGTCGCCGTAACATCTTTGTTAATGATGATGGTCTTGATGAAGATCTAGATCTTGATCGTTTGCTTATGAGTGGTGGTTCTGAAGGATGCTTCCTTGGCTGATCATTTTTTAAATTGATTATGACTGATTTCAAATTAAGGTTAATCCTCTTTAAGTGAGGTCATGATATTTAACTTGATAAAACAAACTGAAACAGAACTGTTCTGGAAGAAATTTAACAAAGTTGTAGGTGAAAAATAGAAAAATTACAAAAATAATGCACGTGCACCTTCTCTAAAGAGAATTGAAGAGTTTCAAGAAATATGTAAGAAGTGTGTGTGTATGTGTGTGTGTGTGTGTGTGTGTGTGTGTGTGCGCGCGTGTGTGTGTATATACATTAGAGAAGCAGAGAGAGAGAGTGAGAAGGGAAGTTCAGCAAGTCTGAAAACTCACAAAACTAACTAAATTAAACTAACATTTTAATGTTAAAATCGTGTTTCACCTTTCAGGATGTCACTATGACTTCATGTGTTCATTAAACACGATTCACATGAATCATTAAATCATTAACATTCAAGAATAGTACTTGGTTGAACATTTAAACACACTTGATTATTAAAGTATAAATAATGAATGCACATATTTATTTTAGTTCTAGGTTAATACTTCTTATAACAACATATAATGTAGTCATCATACTGCAATTTGTAAGTTTTAATGAAAAAACAAAAAAACTGACAAAATATTGAAGGCATCAAATTGATTTTTATCAATGATCTAAGCTTAGTTAATTTACTAAGGTAAGGTAAGGCGGGTGTGTCTGGCACGGCATGTATGTCAGCTCACTTTTGAGGAAAGCACAGCTCATACTCGTGTATCACTGCTGCACAAAATGAGTATTAACATTACAGTCTAGAATATTCAGAATCAATATATATCAGCATTCATATACTTTTTGACTAGTTCAATATATATAAACAAAGGCAGCTTGGAGGACGGTCTTAATTGCAGTGAAATTGTCTAATCTCAGTGTCAAAAGGGCAAAAAAAAGAGAAACCTTTACACTGCACACCATGCCAGGTGGCATCAGCATGCTGTCTTCTGAGGGTCAATGGTTCTGCAATGTAATTTAAACAATGCCAGGTCCAGAAAGGTCTAGACATTCCTCTATTAACTGTAGTATCAGTCTGCTTTGGTCACACTCACAAACCGCAGTGGCTGCATTTTAACCGAAGGCTCATAGCAAAGTATTTGTATAGTTTCCAATCTAGAATGGATCCTTGGATGCCTGGAAAGACCGATTCAGACCTCTAAAACACACTGGTATGTAGTTATGTAAAATCATTTTAGTAACTTGGTCTAGCTAGCTCGTGTTGAGGTCCTCTACAGAGATAGTGGTATTGTTCTTTGAGATCTTTTACTGCTTGATGATGTGGAGATATAAAATCATTATAGGCAGTGCAGCTACAGGTACCTGTTGTTGGCTTGCTGAAAATGTAATATACGAACAGAGAAACATCTCATAGGTGGCTGTACCTTCATCTGTGAGTTATGACCAATGGGAGTGAATAATAAACTGATTGGCTTCTTAATGGCTTGGACTTGGACCAGTACAGCAGTGCTGAGGGCACTGAGAACACACATACTCTAATACACACTAGAATAACTAGGCAGTTTGGGAAATCCCTTTGAACTGGGAGACTTGAAGGAATTAGCCTATTGCATTGCACGGTAATGAAGCGCTGAGGCTCGCTAAAAAAATTAGTGGAGGCTTCCAACCAGAATCAGTCATTCTCTCGTGTGTTCTCTATCTGATTCAATGAAAGCCTTTTCATAAAGCACCACCGTAAGGGGATTAATGCAGCACACGCACAAGACAAGACAAGAGACCTACAGGGGAACAATGAGTGAGGATGCTTTGTGATTTGTCACTTCAGGGTTTCAACAACATTGCTAATTAACTTATATAACATTTAATAAAAATGGTTCTATTCAGTCCAATCATGTCATCATTTAATGTCTTTCCATCCATACGTACAAATTGTTGAGTCTGTTTGTAAGATTAAGAGAACTCTCTCTAGAATGGAGTATGCATGTGAATTAAGTTTTCACTTTTTATAGGATGGTTAATTCAAGGTGCTTGGGCTGTTGATTTACTGCAGAGAGTCAGACACTTTAATTTCCAATGTTGCCTGTCTCGCAAATATATATTATCACATTTTAGTATAATTATCCACTCATTTTCAATTCCCTGCCTTTTGTCTTTATAAATTCAGTACACACATACACATACACCGATCAGTCACAACATCAAAACCACTGACAGGTGAAGTAAATAACACTGATAATCTCGTTACAATGCAGTGTCCTGCTGGGAAATCTTTGGTCATGTTATTCATGTGGCTGCCACTTGACACAAATCACACTAACTGCAAATTAATGTCCTCAAGAATGTGGAGAAACAGCTCATGGTATTGAATGTGGCCTACAAACTTCCCAGGATACACGCAGACTGAACATCCTGAAGACTCCACCTAACAGTGCACAAGATTCAAAGGATTTGCCGCCAACACCCAAACAGAATTTGAGTTTATACCTCAGCAAGTCAAAGCCATGTTCAATCCATGGTTGGACCTCCCTGTGCTTTTGCTGAGCAGTTTTTGTGCTGGACAGGGTGTATTGTCATGTTAGGGGGTTTGTAGAAAGCCATTCCCATAGGGTGGTGTATCTGGTCTGCAGTGCATCCACATGAATACCATAACCCAAAGTTTCCCAGCAGAGCATTGCATTAAAACAAGATGATCAGTGTTCTTCAATGTCGTTTCACCTGTTCATCCTTTTAATGTTATGGCTGATTGTTGCTCATTGGCTTTTGATCTGAAGCATTTACAGGAATTTTTCACTGACAGCGATTGAAAAGCAGCAGACAAGTAGAAGTAGTAGTATTTTAAATGCTCCAAAAAACCTGCGGAGTAGACACAACTGAAATACATTTGTGAAAAGCCATGTATTAAACCTCGGGATGGAAGATTGTGACATTTTTTTGTGAAAGGGAATCTTGATAAATTAGCTTATAAATTCGAGTGTGCAATCAGTTACACTTATTCCATCTGCACTTGTCATTAGTACAGTGCTGTAAAATGATATGCATTAAGAAAAGGAGTGCATTTGCATACATTTCCAAATCAGTAAGATGAGAACTCTGCACTCCAACATCAAGCAGTTCAGGTGCATAAACTGCCCTAGCAATGCCTTCTTATTAAAGCTGGACTTCAGTGTTGCAATGTTTAGCTCAGCCATGCACTCATTGCTCTCTGCTCTTTCTACAGCTCTTTTATCCTGTGATGGACTATGACTGGTAAACTCATCTCCCAATTCAAGGTGGTCCAACTGGGAAGATAAACCATTTGTCATCTGTACATCCTACACCTCGTCCAGAAAAATGAGGACTTTCTTTCTGGGCATTGTATGTGTTCTCTGTCTTGGCCTGTCCTTGGATGCATTGTCTTTGAGTGGATGGAGGACAGAGACACTAGATGGAGAGTTGACTGAAGCTGGGACCACAGGAAACAAGCTTCTCAAAAGAGTGAGACGTGGCTGGATGTGGAACCAGTTTTTCCTGCAAGAGGAGTATACAGGCAGCGACTACCAGTACATCGGCAAAGTAAGAGCACTGCCAGTGCCTTCTGATTTTAAGTTTCATTAAACATTGAAATAGTTCCATATGACATTACATATAATTCTGGAATTATATAAAATTCCCTTGATAAGCTAGAAAGACATTCCTCAGTCAGGTTTGTTCTTTTTCTTTTGTTAATTACAGGCTTTATGAATGTAAATGTTTGCTAATATGAATCACTTTTGAATCAGTTTGTCCATGGCTTTTGTGCCTGCAAGCATAATTGTTTCAATCAAGGCTTATGATCATTGCTATAGAAGTTTGTTTAAAAAAATCAAAATCTGGTGTATGCTTAAGTATTTTTGTTTGTCTTCAGCTTGGTTTAAATTAGTTATTTTATGCCATATAAAAGGGTGAAACATTATGATTGACAGCTGCTTGATCACTACAATGCAGGCCCTGACTCGCCTGAATTATGTCACCATCTCAATACCACAGCACTCGTATCTGCAATATTTTGGCTTAATTCTTTTGTACAGCGGAAGGAAGTTGAGATGGGTCATCCATCTTTATATTAATCAATGATAGGACTATTAGGTTTTATTACTATTACTATTAGCTCATTATTACCAAAACAACATGACCTTTGTTGTATGATAGTCGTTTTGTTAGGTTTAGCAACAAAACTACTTATGTTGAAACGTGTTATATAAAGTTATGTTTTGTATAGGGATGCTCCGATCAGCATTTTTGGGGGCCGATCTAATCACCGATAACCAGTCACAGAATGGATGGGAGAACGATAATGATAATAACAATCCTCAATGTCCTGTATTTATTACAATATAGCCTTGTGTCGTAAAGTTGAGGGAGATATACACACAGCGTGGCTCCAGGAACAATATCAACCGTCGGAACCCCGTGTCTTCCACCACAGAAAGAGCCTGCTCGTCAAGTCCAGTGAATTCCATAAGCTTTGTTGTTATATCCCTCCACCTTTTACTGTCCCTGCTGTAAGGCTCCAGTCATCTAAATGTTTCACTTACAGTGAGCTGAGTGACGGGTGTCTTTGGGATTTGTTTTTCCTGGGCTTGTTTCACATACTCGCCGTATTCTGTTGTGTGGCACGTTCTAAAATGCAGAATGAGGTTAGTAGTATTAAATTGTCGTTGTTGGTCACCACCTCTTGGAATTTCAGCATCGCATGTCTTGCAAACAGCTAGTTTTACATGTTTTTCGGTGGCTGTGAAAGACCAGACCGGAGAACTCATGCTGCCAGTGTCAGCCTCGTTCATGTGGGTGGAAAAACAGTCACAGGTAATTTACGTCACACGCAGATAAACAGTCTAAAAAATTATATATATATATATATATATATATATATATATATATATATATATATATATATATATATATGCGATCGGCTTTTCTGATCTGCACTTTGAGAGCCCACCGATCAGCCTGTTTAGGGTCCATGTTGGCCGATGACAATCTGCGGCCGATCGATCGGAGCATCCCTAGTTTTGTACTTAACATAATGTAGTCAGTTAGTCACTGTTGATTTATGGTCTACTGACAAAAGTGCTGTGCTTGTTTGCTTGTTGCTTTTGTCGGTTTCTTCCGCATTTAGTAGCTCAAGGCCACTTTAGTTTTAAAGGAGACCAAACCAGAGCCAAACACAGAGTGAATATTGAACTAAAACTCAATTACTTGGCTGGAAACTACACTGTAATATATGCAGATTTCTGCCCATAAGTGACCAACAAATACTGTTTTAAGCCATTCCATGTAGAATTTGAATATTTTCAGCTTAAGTGCCCCTCTTTGAAAATATTTTTAGCTAGAATCACAAAAAAATATACACTAAGGTCCTACCTGAAGCTCACAAAGGCAGCATAAATACAGCAGCACTGTATAATGTATTTTAGGCGACTTTGGATGTATGACACAGTTTCATTGTTGTTGTGGAGCACTGAAAGCAACCGTTGCTCTGATTCTGTTTCCTCAGACTGTCTCATAATCATGGAATATCCGAAGCTGTTACAGTTGGATATTTTTACTCTCCCAAACTGTGAGGACATGTTGATGATAATCAGTTTGTGGCGCTGTGACTGTGCTGTGCTTCACACATTCAGGACAGAAAGGCTGACAGGAAGAGAATAGCAGCATCGGAAAAGAATCTGTAATGTGAAGTGAATATATCAGTAAGGTGTAGATTTTCACTGTTCATGTGCACATATGTAATGAATCGTATGGTGGATACTATCCATCTATCTATACTATCTAGTGGCCAAAGATCAGAAGTCAAAGTCAGTGTGATGTCACAAAACACATTTTTGGCCATATCTCAGGAGTGCATACGATGATCCCAGTAACATTTGACAAAATCTTTTTACAAATCTTTTATATGATAAAATGATGAAATCAGTATGTTCCTCTGCTACTTCTGCACACCCTTTGAAAAACAGAAACACATTTTCATCTATGTGCGTTTCAGTAAGAAGGTAAAATTATGCAAATATACATCGAACAGCCACAACATTAAAAGCACAGGTGACAGGTGAATTGATTAACATTAATCAATCAATCTTGTTGTGCAATGTTCTCCTGTGAAAACTTGGGTCCTCGCATTCATATTACAGTTTTTCTCAATTGTTTACACACATTTTCTGAAAGCATGCCTCATACTCTCAGAACTCTACACACAAATCAAAAATCACACACACAATGGGCAAAACCCCTCAATTCTCCTGCAAAATGAAACTTTACATTCAAAACAATGTTATTTCTTCTCAAAATGGTATTTTGTTTTCAAATGGCACACAAACCATCAAATGAATACACATTTAGAAGAACCACTTGAACACTGATGTGCTCAATGTAAAACACTATGATGAATGGACAACACTTCTTCTTCATTGATCATAATGACTTAGGCCTTTTTTTGTTCACTGTTACACTTACTACAGACAGCTCATACATGACTGTGTTGTAAAATATTTCAGAATATTGTTTTTATACTCAGGACACACAAATATGCGATAACAAATATATTTTATCCACCTTGTGTTGGTAATCTTTCAGTTCTGCAATACAAATAGTAAAATACTGTAAATACTGTGTAGGAATACTGTGTAGGAATACATTTCCCAAATACTTGAAACATAATGTATTTTTACAGTCAACAGAACAGGCCACAGGCAATACTGTACTACTGTACTCATTGAGTACTGTATTGATATGCAGTACTGCAATTTTCTAGTGAGAGTAGATTTCTTACCTATTCTCATTACTCTCACTCCTCTGCCTCTGTTTCCAATGTTGGCATCCGTTGCTCCAAAGCAGAAGAGCCTTTTATGTTGGCCGTTTATGCTAAAGCTCTGATTGCTAATTGTAAAACTGTGTGACAGGTGTTTGCCCATGTGATGAGTCAGTGTGCATAGTAGGGCAACTGACTTTAGAATTTTGAATGACAGTGTGTTCCTTGTGAAAACAAGAGATTTTCTCCATGAAAGTTGTGCCAAATGCAGAGAATTGTGTGTAGTGTTTTGAAAAAAGTGTGTTTTAGAACTGCAATTTGAGTGTAAAGCAGGAATTGTGCTTGTAGTTCAGCAGAATTGGTTCAGGGGTTTGTGCATGAGTTACATATTGTGAACATTGTGTCTCAAGCACCAGTTTTTGTGTGTAAACAATCGAGAAAAACTGCAATGTCACTTGACGCGCACCACCCACAAATACCGATGTAGAATATGTAAACAACCTCCTGGCAACACCAATGGCAGTACCCCCCACCCCATCCCACCCCACCCCTCGCCCCCCCTAAAGTAGGTCGATGTGCCCTGCCACACCATAAAAACTGGTCGGGAATAACTCAAGGAATGTGACAAAGAGCCTAAGGCCCTGAGCTGGTCTACAATTTCCCAAGAATTCAATCCGACAAGCATCTGTGGGATGTGCAGGAAAATGTTTGATCCATGGAGGCACCAACTTTCCGTACCTGAAGGATTCACTGCCAGTAGCCAAATGCCAGACACCACAGGACAACTCCAGAAGTCTTGTGTCTCTGCCTTGATGTGTCAGAGTTTGGTGACTCAAGGGGAACCAAGGGGACATTTATATTGCATACACAATACTTTTGCCCCACAGTAGGAACTTAATAGAAAGTGTCATGCAGCTTGAACCTCCAAGGGTTGTAAATCTGTGTACGAATATCGTCCTACCTGAATATTGCAAATGTTTTGGCCATAGTATTTCTTCACTATTGAACGATGATGTAATTCAACATCCTTACCAGTGAGATCCAAGTTCAAACAGTAATCTAAAATCCAGGGCACTGTTGGAAGAGAAGGCAGTCTTTGGCCCAAGACCACATTCAGAATGTCATCCCACTTGATGTTTTACAGATTACATATTATACAACATTGATCTCAGGGCCAAGAAAAAGTTTAATCCAGTCGAGTGTGCCATGGCAACCTCCCACAGGAGGCTGTACATTAAACATGCACATGTATTATTGCACTTGAAACAAAGTATATAATGTTTACTCACCTTGTGTACACATTATAGTGTTATCTAGGGCATTTTCATCTAACTGGCTGCTCTGTTTAATATCAAGAGGAGATTCTCACTCATAGCCCTATTTGTGAAGTTAGTGCACAGTGTGGCGTGATGATAGTTGAAGCTGTGCTGTTTGATCAGTAACTAGATGCCGCGAGGTATTGTGATGCTCCGTATTAAGCCTGCTGCCTGACACCACAAAACAGAGTAGGCTTTGAAACAAATCGAGTTTGCCAAGATTGAGGTAAACACAAAGAGAAGCAAGATGGAGTCAGCAGACTTTACTTCCCTGCTGGGGTGTTGCCTTCACTGTAGGGGGTCTGCTGGGTGCGTCAGATATGGTTTAGCAACAGATTAGCAGGGATGTGGGTGTGTTGAGCAGGGGCAACAATATGGTTAAGCAAACACTGGTAATGTTTCACTCTTGGTACCATGGAGGCAGACATTTAAGAGAGATTTGAGAATATCCAATACAGAATATATATCCAGTCCTCATCCAGTTCATTTATATTTAGTCACACAGTTGAACAAAAATCATTACCTTCAGACGCACTCTGCTTGACATCATCTTTTTTTCATTATATTACAAGTAAAAACAGTAAAAACAAATGATAAGCCACTCTAGGCCAAAAGTGATAAAAGGGGGGTCGGGGGGCTGCACTTGATAACTGTAGGCGCTAGGTCATCCTGATGATGACAGCAAAATCCTGATGGGAGGATTTTACTTTATACCCTGTTTGACCTCAGGGTGATCAGCAATGACAGGGTGGCACTATCCGTATTTCGGCTGGTAGACTCCACATGGAAGCAGATATATGTAATCTAACGCTATGTTAATACAACTGCTTTGGTTGATATTTAACTTTAACAGCTCTCCTGTGAACTTAAATAAACTAAAGATATGTAACATTAAGTTGCTGTTTGTACTTGCATAGGCCTATAAGTGAAACATACAGCCTGGGGTATATGTTTACGCCCAGCTGAAGGGCAGTGTGGAGATCGCCCATAATCAGCTGTGGCACAGTGCAGAACAGTCAGATTACCTTGAGATATAACTTAAAGTTGTGGTGTAGATATACCACGTATACCTACTTAGTATCAGTCCACACTGCATATACCCACTTCTGAATCCCCTGTGGTGCGCATCTTCGCAACATTGTTTGAGGGAACTATAGGTAACTGCTTACTTATAGACACAACCATCACTAAGTTAGCTCCTCGGATATCGAATGTTGTTTTTTTTCTAATTTTGACACTCAAACCCTTGACAACATATTAGTTAAGGTTGTAAGGACTATAGCTGTTGGTAGCTGTTGTTGATGTTGTTCAAATATGCCAGATTGGAATTTTATGGTTTACCGTTCTTCAGACGATGGGGCTAAACTAGCCAATGCCACTTGTTGCTGTAGCAATGGTAATGTGTAATGTGAATACTGTAGAGTGCAGATTCAGGCTACATTGCAAATACAATCTCAAATACAATCTCCCTGTGACCTTGTGGGCACTGGTAGACCTGTTTACTGTAATGCTATTTAGGTATGTTGTCACAGTAGCCTGGCACTGCTGCTGCTGTTTGCTACACATACACACAGAATGTGAAGAAATACAACTTTTATTCTTATTAAACCATGTCACTGTACCGGGAAATGGATCGAAACTAGATCCAAATAGATGTTATTGATATGTTCCTTGTCAAAGATGAATTATTTCACCCACCCACACCCCATCCCATATCAATAGAAGGCCTGCCTTATCAACTCAGAGATTTGAGATCTGCGCACCACATTACACACACACTGATGAACCGTAGCGCTCCTCTTCCTCCAGTTGAATAGAGATTTTTGCTCATATACAAACACGGTTGTTGTCATCATTTTTATTTTTTTAACGCAAAATTAGCTGGATAAAGTAAAAGTCCCCCCTCCTTTTCTGTCATGTCGTGGCACCTTTAACGCTGTGGCAATGGCATCCTGTGAAAGGAGAAACATCTGTATGACAATGACATCGCTGTTTAAAACAGTGTGTCCCCTCAGAGATGTCGTAAGGCAGGATTTGTCTATTAGCACACCACTGTAGCTTCCCACTGTCACTCTGCCCTACTGTCTCCTGTCACCAGCTAAGTGAGTCAGATCAACTCTCACAGTCCTGCCTGGTGAGAGTCTGACATACAACCCCCTGCCAGTCTTCTTCTCTTTAGAGAGAGAGAGAGAGAGAGAGAGAGAGAGAGAGAGAGAGAGAGAGAGAGCGCGAGAGAGAGAGAGAGAAAGAGAGAGAGAGAGCGCTGCGGGAGAGACGGGGGGATACACAACAGCCTCAGATATAATTTTTAATAATACTTGAACTATATATATATATACATATATACGTATATATACACATATATACGTATATATACACATATATATGTTTATGTATACATATACATACATACATACATCCACACATATATATACACACATATATATACACAAGTGTATATATGCGTATGCGTGTATACAAGTATGTACATGACTGCAGGCTTCGTCAGCTTGTGTTAGGTGAAAGCACAGAGGTGCTGCAGCCCTGCAGACTGACAGATGAAATCTGACTGAACACTGCTGGAGAGAAAAGGCAGCAACGGTCAAAAGAAGAGAAGGAGGGAGAGATGGAAGAAAGACAGAGAGTGGGGGAGCAGAGAGGAAAGGAAGGAAGCAAAGGAATTGTTGTTTTTTTAATAGAAAAGGATATTCACAGCACAGGTGTTAAAAGAAAACTTGAAAAGAGGAGGACAGGTAGAATAAAAGAACAACAGGCAAGAAACAGACCAAGAAGTTGGCTCTTGGAAGAGAAGACTGAGATGCATCGTAAAGGGAGAGTAGAGTAGTAGGTCAACTCGAGGAAGAAAAGTAACACATACACTTCCATTCATAGCTAGATAGAAACAGTTTCCACACTGTCTTGCATGAAGCTGGATATTGGATACAGTAAATAGTGATGTCATTTTAAATAAACAAAATATGCTCGATGACGTGCTGAATAAAGTGTTCAGTACTAGCAGTAGTAATGTGAAATGTAGCCTCTGCAATATGGGACCAGCAGCAATTGATGGCAGTTGTGGATTGTGTCTGGACAACATATTATCATTCCTTAAAGACTGAATTAGTCAACTGCCAATGAATCCCATGACATATATCACTGTTACCAATTTATCAATATACCAATTGTGGTGTAGCTTAAAAAAAAGCGTATTACTTATATAAATTATGTTAATTACGTAAAGTCGTGATTCCAATGTTGAACAATGCTGGTCTTGCTGTGAAAGTTCTGATGAAAGACTGCAAGTGGAGGAAACTGGTTGCTGCTTAAATTTGCGAGGATAGCAGTGCGGTGCTAATGTTCCTTGGATTGTGTAGTTATCTGGAAAGCTTTGCATTGCAGCTGCTGGCTCCAACTAAGCTGGAATACTAGCAGGACCTCAATACCTCGAGCTACTGTGAGGAGAAGTTCTTTGGCCTGCTGGAAATGAAGCAAGGAACTCTCAGCAGCTGTTATGCCCAGAAGAATCCAGGAGAAGAGAAGTTAAGGGTTAGCTCAAAGCTGGGTCTCTTGACAGTTTTCACGCCTAGGTGTCCTCCAGTCCTCACACCTCGCTGTGAAGACTGGAGGACTACTGCATGGAGGACAATACTGTGAATTTAAACAAATTACCATTCTATTCACATCTATTGTTCAGAGTGGCAGAGGAAGTCTCAAATGAAGGTATCTTAAAATCTTGAAAGAATTATTATTTTTTCCATTTGGGTGGATTTATCCTTTATGGGAGAGGACTTACTCTAAGAACTAGACCAACAGAGAAAGAAATGAAGCGTAGGAAGAAGACAGAAAAAGCGGCTTATTATGTGGCTTTATGTACTTGAGTTGACATTATCGTGTTTGTCTTTACTGCTCTTGAAACTGATGTGCTGAAATCTAATACAGTTTTCTTATGAAATACAGTGAAATATGTTATCACAAAATGGTTCATTGCATATCACAGGTGGCAAGATGATCTATATATTTGACTCAGTGATACCAACAGGGGACACAGCATCTGTTATATTGCTCTGTGGCCTCAGTGACAAAATTATTCTGTATTATACACCACGAGCAGGCAGATGAAGTGTGATGCATCCCACCACACTTAATATAATGTTGTCTTTTGTGTGTCTGTGTATATCCGTGTGTGTGTGCATGTGTTTAAGTGGGGAGTTATCAGCAGTAAGCCAGGAAGACCCTGAGGACTAGAAAAAGCAGTTTGCTGTCTTTGAAAAGTGGTGCAAGTGTATTGTGCAAATGACAAAATATTGTTAAGAATACTTTAGTTGTTCCCAGAATCATCCATCATCCACTGCAACTGCATGTCCAGCCTAACCAGAGACTAAACGTATATGGAAATCATTATACTCAACCAGAGGGATCAGTGTGGTGCAACATTCAGATTTTTGACTTGGTCATGCAATTAGAACACTCCTTTGACATAGGACTGTAATGCTTTAGGCTTCATAACCACTGTTACTAAAATCTACCGTCATCACCATCAACAATCCTTCCTCATTTTAAGGGTACTACACACATTTTTCTAACCACTGTCAGTCATTGCGGTTCTTTCAGG
This sequence comes from Sparidentex hasta, assembly GCA_030272975.1. NCBI lineage: Eukaryota > Metazoa > Chordata > Actinopteri > Spariformes > Sparidae > Sparidentex > Sparidentex hasta. The sequence goes on from JARJLU010010385.1 coordinate 52,280, forward strand.
GCTACAAATTCATGAGAGAATACCTGTGTTGCTGTTTGAAAGACAGGGCTATTTACCAGACAAGGTCTTTTTTTTCACCATGGTCTAAAGACCTGCAAAGAATTGGCAAATTTGTCAGCTGATGGACTAAAAGGTGAAGGCTTTTTTTCCCCATATGGTAATGGCATGCCAGAACCTCTGTGAAGAAGTTAGAGCTACATTACTCAGTTGTTTTGTACTATTAAAGACATCACCTGTAATTCATTCTGCAATGACCATTGCTTATTTTAACCTATAGAGCATAATTTAAAATAAGCAACGGTCATTGCAGGATAGAATCCTGTTGGAAATACTGAACTTACTGGTTTGTAAAGGTGAAACAGACAGCTGTTTCTCTGAGGGCATTGTATAGTCACACAAGCATTAGCATTATGTGCATGTTTTACATATAGCAGTATGTACTTACTATAGCATTAACATGAACATTTCTGTCTACCCTTCATCAGCTCTGTACCAGTGTGAATCAATATTTATTTCAGCAGTAAGCGATAACAGTGTTTGCGAGTTTTTCTCATTGTCCTCAGATTTACAAAGCACAGATTTGGTTCCAAACTCTTTATTTATCTGCAGAAATATACAGGTGCCAAGTACAAATCACGAGTGAAAAGATGTTCCATGAAGTTAATGTAGAACACAGAGAGTTCCTCCAAAGGTTTTTAGTCCCAGAGAAAAGTTGCTTATAGGTAGCTTTGATACCTTTTGCTGAACAGTGGCCATTATGTTTTCAAATGGCAATAAATTAACAATGGCAATAACTTAACATTGGATAACACACAGTTAATTTAGTGATGATTTTAACATTGTTCTAGGTTTCCCAGAGGACCTTAGTAATCATCTGACTTTGAGTTAATTTTGTTTACCTACCCATGAAATCACAGAGTTGCGAACAAGCATTATATCACTGCAATTCATGGAATTGTTGCATGCTAACTTTACAACAGAAATAATTTACAGCCAGTATAATGTTGTAACAATCATAATCCGATTATTTAAATGATAATTAGCCTACTGAAGAAACTACAGCTGGTCTTGTCAGAGATACATTATATGTCCTGCCTTGTAGAGCAGAACATTTGATGTAGCTGCTTGTAAAATGGAGGGGACTCAGCCAGCAAGCCAGCTGATCTTAGAGCTTCAGTCTCTGGTATTTAGGTGGTTGACAGTTTGGAGCTCTGCTTTCATATTTTTGCTGCAGTTCCCAAGGTTTCTGCTCTGTTTATGAAATGTTAAATGCTAAACATACGGTCAGGGTAACCCAAACGCTTAAAGGATTATGCCAACAAATGAGAATTCATTCATCATCTACTCAACCCAATGCTTATGAAAAGTCAGTTGTCACGTGTCATAGTCCACAAAACATTTCTGGAACTTCAGAGCAAAACAGTGTTGCAGCCTCCAATTGAAGAGGGTGTATGAGTTTGACCGCATGCCAAGGGTGTAAACAACATCTTTGCAGATTATTTCAGGATGTAGAGACTTGGTTTATTCCGGACAAGCTTTATGGTGTCATTTTATGGAGGCTTTTGGTCCTTTTTCTTTTTTCTTTTTTTTTCTTTTTACATTTTAAAACAAGCCCCCAGCTACTGCAGTTTTTTAGGAGGATGTTCTATGTCTGTTTCATTGTGAGGCTCCAGAAATGTTTTGCAGAAACCCAATCCCATTTTCCATTGGTATGATAATGACTGACTTTTCATCTTTCTGTGAATTTATCCCTTAATCTAACCGTTTTTAAGTTTATGGTTACATGTATGTTAAACAGTGTAGGGTTTTCCCAATCTGCACCACAGTAGGTTGGTTTGGGGTGTCCAATAAGGATGTCCATCAAGAGCAACAAAATTAGTTCATGCCAACACCTTGTGCAATATGTGTATAATTTAATCAACATGGAATTCAGAATCCATTCAGATTAATGGCTAAGAAAACAGTTCAGTTCTTTAGTACATCAGATCATAGCCTTCATATAACTGTAATAGAATAGAATTTAGTTAAATCTAAGTCAGGGCTTGTAACACACACACACACACACACACAAAGGCTTCACCCTTACAACTGGCGTGAAGGAGTAAAGCATGGGGATGAATGAAGGGTTGAAGGGATGAAAGGTGAAGAGCAAGTCACCTGTGGTAGAGAGATGCAGACAAAGACGAGAGGCAAGAGAGAGCAAGCCAGGTTATTGCTGTAGCTATCAGAGTGAAAGCAGCAGATCTCACAGCAGTTCTGATAGATGTTTAGTCCTTCAGGCACAACGCAAACTGTCTTTCTGCTGCGCTCTCTTCATCTCCAGCTGAGCTTTTTACCTTCAGAATATTCCTCTGTTGTTTCCCAGTCTTGAGCTGACTCATGGTCTTTCTTTTGTGTTTCTGTCTTTGCTCTTCTTTGCTTCTTTTGTATATAAACCTGTCACTGTCTGCCATTATTGGCCTGTCTGTTCTCGTCCTTCTCTCTACATCCATTTACAATCAAAAAGCTCTTTTCATACACAAGGCAGAAGGAAACTTTATTCAGTTAAAACTTAGACCAACTAAGGTAAACATGGCAAGGCTAAAACACCATGTCTGTAATAGAGACGTACTTCACTGGCACAGCGTAGCACCATACATGCATGCATTTGCTCACTGCATTGATTAATTTCACTTCACTAAAAATGTAGACAGCTGTCAAACTGCTCAGGGTAGTAGTAGATGTATAACATGTATGATCAGTTGGGTTCAAATATACATACAGTACAGGTCAGTGTTTAAAGCCCCAGGCTAGCCAGAGTTACTTCCTTTATAATGGTTAACATTGTTTTTTAAACAGACAACGGAGGTGTGATGTAATCCATTGCAATGGCAACCAGAATGCCATTCTAGCAAGCTTAACATTATCAGCATGGACAGCGAAAGCATGGATACTAGTATTGATAGCATTAGCATGGATACCAGTATTGATAGCATTAACATGGATTTCATCATGGAGAGCCATGCTACGGATATTAGCATGAACAGCGAATACAGGTCACTCTAACATAAGGAGCCCTAGTTAGGTGGTCTATAGCGGATGGTCAAAAGCACAAAGCATGAAGGCGTTTAAGGTTTGTCCAAGTCCATTTTGCTAGTTAAACGCAACACATTGCACAAAAAGGTTGTATTTAAACTCTGAATTAGTCATGGGTGTGCTTTGGGCGGAACAAAAATTAAACCAATCAAAGTGTTGTCCCTTTAGGAGCCAGGTGCACCAGTCTCTGACACACATTAACTAGTGGTACTCATCTTTGGTGAGGTAAAGGGATGTGATCCTTGCCTGCTGGACCCTCTGCCCCACCATTTTACAATAATCTGTCCCATCAACAACTCTGTTTGACTGCATAGGAAAAAATATACTAATATTCAACCAAGAAAAAAGAGAAGCGTAATTGATGAGCAGCCTCTCATATCATATAATCAGAGCATATGCACAGTTCGAACCAGCCGATGTAGGCGCAGCTAACTGCCTGAGTAATATCTCTTTTGAATGGCAATGCACCATCAGTGCGCCGGACCATTCCTCACATTAAGACCAGCATTAAACAAGTCAGCATGATAGTTACACGGATACAAAACAAGTCAGATAGAATAAGATTGACTGAATAAACTAAATAAGATATTTACAGTATTAACATGAGGTGCAAAGTAGCACTGAGGTGGGTTGGGTTGTGCATTAAGAGTTTAGGAGCTTATACAGTGCATCTGGTAAGTATTCACAGTGCTTCACTTTTTAAACATTTTGATATGTTAGAGCCTTATTCCAAAATTAAATAAATTCATTATTTTCCTCAAAACTATACAAACAATACAGCATAATATCCAAATACCCCCCTTTCAAAAGTGAAATAAGTTTGTCTGAAATCTTTGCAAATGTATTTAGAATAAAAAAACGGCCAAAAAAAATCAAAAAAAAAAATCATGTGTACATGAGTATTCTCAGCCTTTTCTGTGACACTCAAGATTAAGCGCAGGTGCATCCTGTTTCCACTGATCATCCTTGAGATGTTTCTACAATTGGAGTCATCCTGTGGCAAATTCAGTTGACTGGACATGATTTGGAAAATGTCACACTGGACGGACAGGATGTATCAAGGCACAGATCTGGGTACAGAAAAAAAAAATCTGCAGCATTGAAGGTCCCATTGAGCACATCAATAAGCCTCCATCATCCATAAATGGAAGAAGATTGGAACCACCAGGACTCTAAGCTGGCCACCCAGCCAAACTGAGCAGTCAGGGGAGAAGGGCCCTAGTCTGGGAGGTGACCAAGGACCCAATAGTCACTCTGACAGAGCTCCAACATTTCTCTGTGGAGAGAGGACAACCTTGGTCATGACAGAAACTAGAGACACATTTTTACCTAACACCAAATAAAAGAATACTGCCATCACTTTAAAGACGGGTTCAACCCTACCTTAACAATATGCTGTAGTGGAAATAGAGGTATTGAGATATAATATGTCAACTGAAGCATGTTATGTAACTGTCATTTAGAGGATGATTATTGAATGTTTTTATTTATTTGTTCATCTGCAGCTCCAGTCGGACCAGGATCATGGCAATGGCTTAGTCAAGTACGTTCTGTCGGGCGAGGGGGCCGGCACCATCTTTGTCATTGATGAGAATAACGGTGACCTGCACGCCACTCGCCGCCTGGATCGTGAGGAGAAGGCTTTTTATATCCTAAAAGCCACAGTGGTTAATAAAAGGACGGGTCATAAGCTGGAACCTGAGACCGAGTTCAAGGTCAAACTCCATGACATCAATGATAATGAGCCTCAGTTCAGCAAAGAAGTTTACACCGGCAGTGTACCAGAGAGGTCGGACATTGGTAAGAACAGCTCTCATGAGACTCTGATGTTACAGAAAGAGAGTTAGGATGGTTTTGATTGTTCTTTCTGGATAATTTCATCCAGCCTTGACTGTTCTAACCATTGTTTTGTTTTTTTTGTTTTTTTATCATTAAACGGTAACTCCACCAATTTTACACATTTAAGTGTGTTCACAAATGTTGGGGACCGCTACTGCATATTTGAAAAAAGTAGTATAAAGCCTTTGTGTGTCCAGAGGAAGCTGCATGTAATCTGATAACTTGCGTGTGGTGATGTCACTCAGTGGCTAAATTGCATTTTGTGTAATGTGAAGCAGTCCTCTGGTCTAGAGTAGCATTCCTATAACACTATTGGACTCATTATAAAAAGTATGACAATAATTGATCAAATTTAAGTTATTACCTCTTTTTTCCCCTTTTCAAAATATGGGGCCTACATTTCCCACAATGTAATATAGCCACCAAATGACATCACTGCAGGTAAATTATCAGATTATACTCGGATTACACTGGAGCCAAAAAAGTTACCTACTTTATTCCTAGCCCCTACTCTACCTTTATGTGTGCATCTTCTGGTGTGGCACTTACTTGAAACCAGTGTTTTATATACATGTTTATACATATGTATTAACTAGCATACAATCAAAAACACTGTGTCATCTTGTCTTTTATTTTAACTCAATCAACATCAAATTTGGTATACAACATTGTGGAACAGAGACACAATTACGTTACAAATGAGAAAGATCAGTCGACAAGTGTTTCCCCTGACTGTTCCCCCAGTGATATCCTTAGACAACTCATGGGTATTACTGTTATGTAGTAGTACTCCCAAGACCTGTATACACACTATAATGTGTACAATTAGTGGAGTTACCCTTTAAAGCATTATAGGGATGAGAGAGATCTTGTGATGTTTGTCCATGATCATCATGTCAATGTGTATCTCAGGTACATCAGTGATCCAGGTGACAGCTACAGATGCTGATGACAGCATGTATGGGAATAGTGCCAAACTGATCTACAGCATCAGCCAAGGACACCCATATTTCTCTGTGGACCCAAACACAGGTATGTTTGACATCCTTTAAATGATCATGGCACACGCATATGCAAATGATGAAAACCTGGTGGCTGGTAGTTACCAAATAAAAAGCACTTGAAAGGGTTAACCCTCTTGAAACCTCATGTACCAATGGGGTTCTCCCTTGACTGCATGTTTAAATATTAGTACAGTATATGGTAAGATCATATCACCATGTTGTTGCCAGCTGGGGCGGCTGTAGGTCCGCGGGTACAGCAGGTTGGCTAGTGATCATAAGATCGCTGGTTCAAATACCAGCCCCGGACTGAGCTGACCTGCTTGTCGAAGTGTCCTTGAGCAAGATACTGAACCCCAAATTGCTTGTGATGTGCAGTTGGCACCTTGCATGGCGGCTTCTGCTAACAGTGTGGCTCTGCGATGAGCTGGTGACTTGTCCAGGGTGTACCCTGCCCTCACCCAGCTGGGATTGGCTACAGCAAAAACCCTGCGACCGTTCAACAGGGATAAAGCAGTTACAGACAATGGATGGATGGACTGTGTTGTTGCCTGTCAATATAATGCACTGAAAGCTTTTTTAACATTTCTGCTATGTTCTTAGATTTCATAAATGCTATCTCTTATACCTCCAAAACATGTTTACACCTATGCACTACCTATAGCAATAAGAATAATCATCATCAACCTCTTCCTCAGTAAGGAAAGAAATTATAATGAGTATGTACTGCAATGAAAAAATATTGGTGCTTTTCTGGAGTTTTTTCTGGACTATGAAGAGGAATAAATAACAGATTGTTTCTTCATGCAAAAAACACGGTTTGAATTTCAATCAGGCTGCTATATTTTAGGGAATTAGAAAAGGTGGGTCATTATCAATCCATTGTACAAGGGGAATAAACATAATACAAGGACTTAACAAGGGCTAAAGCAAACTGCGTGTTGCTTTAGTCTTGTATTAAAAAATGCCATAGACCTGTCTCTGCACTGGACACAGCGCTGGAACCGAAATCAGCTTTACAATCCAAATCTGTAAAAGAGCAAAATAACATATTCCACAATTTCAGACTGCTATCCAAAAGGCCATATTTGCAAGGAAAAACATTTTTAGAGTCTCATTCCCTGCTTGGCAAAATTGCTGAAGAAAAAGAGTGAATTAAAACACCAGTCACAACCTAAATTAAGGAAGATCGAGCTAACTGTTTTCTCATGTTCTGTCAGATTGCTGACAGATTGCTGAATTGCCTCTTATCAGTGGAACTTTTGGATCTCACTCCTACATTTTCATTTTTCATATGAAATGTAACAGACTGTCTATGAAGAAAATGTTACAGTTTAATGTGGTCAGAGCAAATTGACTGTCTCGTCAAGCAGGACTAGTATGCCTTTCCTTGTTTTAGCTCAGTATCTTATTGTAGCTAATACGGTTGTTTCTATCAACATGAAAAGATAGAAAGAACATGTGATAAACAGTAAATACAGGCTTTGAGCACCTTTGCCCTGCATAGTAATGTTCTCAATACACTGAAAAACAGGCTTGTGGTAAAGGGGCTATGACAGATTAAAACCGTAGCTCAGCCCTTGCTTTATCTTACTGCATGTACTTTCTGAAGTTGGCCATCCATTTAGATAATCAGTGCTGTAATCTCCCACTCTCTGCTCATCTGTTTGTCTCCAACATTTAGAGAAGTCAGGGCCATGGTCAGATTACTGGATTATTAATTAATTATGGATTAAGCTGCAATGATAGACCACATTCTCTGGTTGCTGACAGGAAGTGAGATGCTTTTAATGTGAAGTAGCAGCAGTAGTAGGTATTTCAGTATTTTCTGATGTTTATTAATATGAAGTTACTGTTAACTCTGCTGTGAGCTAACAGCACACAGTGAGGTTGATATCAATGACAAAGTCATTCTGGATGCATGCTGTCAAGCCACTGAATCTTTTACTATAGTCTACATAGATACCGTACAGCTCAATGTAAATACATCTGATTACTATTGCGAAAAGGAATGCTGATCATAGAGATGTAGTATCAAACATGTGGTTTGATTTAATTAAAATCTTAAGTAATATACTGAACAAACACTTGAATGGGTAAAAAAAAAGCCCACTGAACCCCAGCCCCTGTCAAACTGTTTCATGTAATGACTGCAAATGTAATGAACTGTAGGTGGGACAATCTGGTATATTGGTATATACAGGTATATAGGGTTCTATTTTCTGGTAAAGGGAAGGCTGTTGATGAACACAGACCAAGTGCAGAATTTAAACAAAGGCATGTGTTGTTTTTGTTCAGGTGTCATCCATACAGCCTTGGGTCCTGCTGACATGGACCGCGAGCAGAGGGAGCACTACCAGGTGGTTATCGAAGCGAAAGATATGGCCGGACAGAGAGGAGGACTCACTGGAACCACCACGGTTAACATCAGCCTCACTGATGTCAACGACAACCCTCCCCGCTTCACTCAGAGTAAGATCATAGCGTTAAAGCAGGACAAATGATGAAACACTGAGTCACACGCTCACATTAATTATACAGTTCACAAACAGAAGAAGGAATATTTGGGAGAAACACAACAATGTTACAATAAAAGACTATAACATGTTGTCCACTTTGAATTGAACAAACAGAATAAATGTGGAAAGTCACAGAAAAACTGAAATGTCACAAGGTTTATATCCACAAATTAAATGTCTCCGCAGCAATCGATGTATTGAATTTAAATAACTCCAGAGGCAAAGCTACACAATACAGATAACAAATACTTGATGTCTCACATCAGGATTTCAGGGTTTCACAAAGCTAGCAAAATGTGCAGACATTAATGGAAATCTAAATGACTACTTATTACTTATGTTAGTAGAGTAAACATTGCTAAGACAGTGAAAAATGTCGCTTGTTGATTTTAATGGATTCAGAATTATTCAGACTGACAGCAGCAGACGATGTTTGAAATTGTGTTAGTTCAACCTGAAATGGAGTCACCTGTCATTTTCAACCAAATCTTAATCTCCCCAGCTTTTATTGAGGACTGAGTATAGTCCTGCAATAAATAGATATTACCTTGATGTAGATCTGCAAGGGTTAAGTTGTCTATAGAGAGTAGCTCCATTCACACTGTCCCTTCAGTCATGTTTCGATTCTCCACATTGTCCTCTGTGTGAAAGTTTCAGATCCAGAGAGGAGGGACAGTTTCGCTGCGGCTCTGATGCGCTGGAGGTAGGATCAGAGCCGCAGCAGAGGCGAGCTGGCTTCTGTGTGAATGGAAAAGCCAGAGGCATGGAGCAAATGTGTGTCAGTGTGATGGTGTTCACAGTGCGACAGCCAAACAGATCCTTCACTCACAATGTCCCACAAAGCAAAGTTACAGGAACAAACAACATTAATGTGGAAACTGGAAGTGTCTTTTGCAACTTATGCGGGAAAAAAAAATTCCACAATTATACATGAAAAAAGTGTCTGTCATCCCATCCATCCTACTGATTCTTTGTCATATTTCTGCCCAAAAAACAGCGTCAAATAAAACTGATGTGCTCCTTCCACTGTTGTGTTGCTCTCGTCACTGTCTGAAAAGAAGAAAATTAAAAAATTGACAGAACGATCAGCCCTTTAGACCAAGACTTTAATGAACTTTCCCCTAATAAAACAGCATCCTCACCACAAGTGAGAGAGTCAGACAGCATCCACTGTTTAAAGATGTAGATTATGTCATTTAGAGCAGAAAACGTGTCTTTGTCGCATTCGTGGTTCGGGTCTTCAATCACAACACTGTAAAAACAAATCCATATGATTATAAACAGTCGGCCAATACATGTTTAGATCAACAGGTGGATACCTGAGCAGACATATTGAAGAAAAAAAAAAAAAAAAAACAGATCTCAACGTCATCATGTGTACCATCCAGCGTTGTTTAGCTGCGGCGCCGACATGCTGTTTGAATTGACTCACTGGTGCAGCTTTATGACGAAGCTGCTTGGGTTAGGGTTCTGTGTGAACAAAAAAATGCAGTAAATTGGCAAAACTGCACCGCAGGGTAATGCATAGTCTCTGTGTGAAAAGGGCCACTGAGCAGTGGCCACCATTGCCTCCATTGTTTTTGACAGAATAACAATGGTTGGCATCAGCAAGAAGGAGGGAGAAAGCTGCCTCTCTCCCTCTTGAACAAGCACAGTTATTTGCCACTGCAGGTTGTTGATGGTTCAGCTTTTTCAGCTGTGGACAACTACAGAAGCAACACTGGGAGAAACAATACAGGGACAGATTTTAGTGCTGTTTGAGTTTTCTGAATAATACATCACCTCAACAGCAGTGAAGGAACAAACCAATGAAGATAATCGGTAATTGAGCAACATTTTCAAAAGTTTATTTCTATCCATTCTGGACCAACAATGTTTATTTAAGTAGCAAAATTTTGGACCCCCATCACTGGAACCGGAGAAGTTTTGGCCAGGACCCCCATCACTGAGAACCAGTGGGTGGTGAAGGCTCTGGGGCACTGGTCAGCGACGACGAGCAGCTCATCAGAATTAAGTGAAAGTTGCTTCCAACCGCAAGCTTCATCTTGGCTGACTTGACTTGGCAGCAGTGAAGATGAACAGCAATGACGATGGGCAGCTGGGCGGCAGGCCAGCAGGCTGGTGGCTAGTCGATGAGAATCACATGAGACAATCCGGGGTACTTAGTGGTACTTCAGTCCACATAGGTAGCCAAGGTTTGGATGACATCTCCCTGCATGCCATATTGCTGCCTGTCCATACTCCTTCGACTGAGCTGGGCCATTTTTGCATATAAATAACCATGGATGCACAGCAGGGTATATGACAGTTCATAGAGTTCTGCTTTAAACAAACCCTATGCTGAGTCCATGACTGGCCAGTTCATTCTGTCAAAGCTGGTAAGTCAGATACATGGGTGTTGGACCCAAAAGCAGAAGAATGGCAGGGCAGCAGGATAGCTTAAATGATATTAATGCCAGCGTACATGGAGATGGTTCCAAAAAAGTCAGGATTACACAAACACATAGGGAATCAAAGAAATTAATTGGTAGTGAGTGTCTTTGAGTCTGGGGTGTATATACTGGGCTAGTATGGAGCAGGCACAGGTGCTTGGGACCAGCTGTGAGACCAGGTGAGTGGAGTTGGTTTGATTATGTGGGAGTGAATGGTTGACTGGGCAGGCAGATGTGAGCAGTTGACTAGAAATGCAGAACTGTGACAGAGTTATCTGCTCATAATGACTGTTAACAGTAAGTCTTTGTGCTCAGCTGAAATGTCACTGTAGCAGTAGCTTTAGTCAAAATTCTATCAAACTATGACTCATCCTGTTGTCAGAGCAGGAGCCCTGTTCACTTGAAGCATGTTGAACTTTTTAAATTCCAGCCCTTTCTGGTGGAGGAATGAAACACTTCTCTGGTAAATGATTTCACCAGCTGTGTGGGTCTGGTGGAATGAGTCCAAGTCAAAAGCCCTCTTAATTAAACATATTAATCTGTAATCACAATGTTGTACCAAGAGGCACAAACTCTCAAGACTCCTGCTGTGTAGTGCTTTAGAAGGAGGCAGGCTACAGATTGAACAACAGCTATTAATAACTGGAGGTGGGACTCACAGGGTCCCTCATGATACCATGACCGATACATGGCCCAAGATATAGATTTGATCACCATACAGCGATGTGTTGCAAGACTATCATTAGTATGTCATGAAATCTGTCTAACTGAAGAGAACAAAATGCCTGTTTAAAAAAAAAAGTGCAGGATTTCTGTTTATTAATCTGATTTGAAATCAGAGAACATGAGCAGCATCAGCGAAAATCAAAGTTTTTGTGACATTTTGTTCAGGTAAATATTACTATTATATCATTATTTGTCTCTATTACATTTACATATCGCAGCAGACACACACCGACATTGCAGCGGCAAGGCTTCTTATAGCCAACAATAACTTGTAGCCATAAAAATGTAATAAATTAAGGTAAAGTCGACAGTATGTAACAGGCTGTGTTCAGACCCAATTGCAGTACACAAGATACCAGGAACAGTTGGTCATGGTATTTAATGACAAAACTCAGCAGGAACAGCACAAGACAAGTAATTATACAGAAAAGTCTTCTCAAGAAGTCTCTGGCGGACCAGCTCATATGGCAGGCTAAATCAGAGTGGAAAGTCAGCGAGTCAGCGGTGAAATTCATCCCAAACAAACATGCTGATCAGTACAACTTCAGGCTACAGTACCAGGTAGGAGCAGGCAGTCAAGGTGGTCTTGAAGGCAGAAGATCAGAAAGCCAGCAGGTGGATCACAGTCTCAGAGCAACACGCAAACTGACTGGAACACACACTCTGTAGCGTTGTGGTGAAGAGGTTATGCCAGGTAGCCACCAGCAAAACAATTACCAAGGATGCTGCAGAAAATCTCAAAGCCAGGGATAGAGGCCAGGTGTGGTTACCAGGTTGGCAACAGGAAAACAGTCTCAGGAAATGTGCTGGAGAATCTTGCATGAGTGACAAAACAATCTGGCAAAGAGTGTCTGTGAAGCTGGGGGTAGAGATACTGGGTTGATGAGTGAAGAGTAGCAGCTGAGGGCAGGTGAGCTGAGCGGGCTGGTTAAGTGAGAATGGCTGGTGACAGGACAAGCAGAAATGTGCAGGTGACTGTGACACGCAGTTAAGCCAAGTATAATACTACTTCTGCTCTGAAACAGAAGTAAGAACACAATTTTACAGAACATGGAAGTGCCCTTAGTCTGGTAAAGTCCAAGACAGTCTTAAAAAAGGGTTCTGGATACACTGCGTAGGTTTTGGCGTAGAGCGAGTTTGCAGTCGTCCAGGCGGGAGAGGAGTTCAGGTTTCTGAAGGTTGAGGTTGAGGTGGTGCGCCAGACATTCTGAGATGCGCGTTGCAATGTCGGTGTCGCAGGAGGACGGAGGTATAATGCTGCACAGACCATCATAAAGGGGGGCATGTAACCAACATTACCATGGGGATATTTTGGTTTCGGTTGGTTTAGTTACTCCAAACAAGCCGGCCCATGCTGTAAAACATTTCAGTAGAACTATTTTTTGGTGACAGCATGTCCTTCGCATTATGCAGTGTAAGATGAGTGGTGTCCTTTTGAACAGAAGCTTATGTTAAGTTATTTAAATGTCACTGTGAATACAGACAGCATCAAGGCAAAGCAGACAACCACCCTATGGCCCCAGACCCTCGGGTGTTTCAAAGGTTTACTGTGTGGAAGTTACTTTGGGGTAATCCGATGAATTAAAAATCTGTTTCCCTTAATGCTCAATATACCCTTAAGTGACAGCAAACTTTTGTTTTATCTTTAAAGGTTGTTTGGGTTGTTTGCAGGTCTAAGTTAATGCGCCAGTAACAAAATTATCAATTAGAATTAGAGCTGCATGATAGTGGAAAACAATTTAAATTGCAATATTATCATATATTCTGCAATAATTGGCCTACTATGATGTGTAAAAGGTACAGGAATCTTAACCAGATCACTTGAATAGCTCAATAGGAGATATGCAAGTTATCTCACAGTAGGTGGAAGTAACCATGGTTCATACCATTGCTACTATGTATCAAATGCCTGAATGCTGTAAAAACACAAAGAAAGTTAATTTGCCTCACTTGACATTGTGTATCTTGCAATGTAACTATTGCACATGTGAACATTGCGATGTCAATGCTGAAATGATATACATATTGTGCAGCCCCATTCCTTTAATGAAACATGCAACTTGTTGGTGATCATACCTTGCCTAACTGACATAGCAAACATGGGGCAGGTTATAGTTCTAGAGGGAGTTCTGAAGAGAGAGAGAGCAAGATAACAGGAGGTCACATGACCTACATTTCAGTTTCACCCTGAGGCCCCACAGCGGGATAATCCTGCCCTGCTGTGGGTGTCATATATTAGCGATGGAGGAAGTAATTAAAGACAGTGAGAAAATAATGGGGGTTTTTTTTCTAATTTTAGGTCAACCAAATTCTAGTTTGTGATGTTGGAAAAGGCAGTTGAGAAAACAGTCTTACCACAAGGCCATTTGATCATTTTAAACGATCTTCATCAGCAGAGGGAGTTTTCAAGTTTAAATGGAATTGCAGGCGTTCAAATTTACATTCTATACTGAGCACTTTTCATCATTTTCATTGCATTCAAAGGTTCAAAGTAAGACTGAGCAATACAGCCTAAAAGAGATATTGTTATATTTTAGGCTATATCATAATACACAATGTATCGTGATATTTTGAAATCTTCTCAAAAGCCCTTAATGAATACCTATACTATAAATTGAATGTAACAATATTTCTGGCAGAATTCCTCTATTTGCAAGAGTATTGTATGGATGATTATTCTTACTTTGCCAAAATATGAGTGCAATGAGATTTCTGTGAAGTAATCATGAGTAATATGGATATAATAACTAAGTGGGTGAAGGCAGGTATTAGAACAAGTCATCTTATCAACAATGATATCCAAAATCGAACACCAGATTGACTCTAATATCATGTTAACCACATAATATCGATATATTTGGCCAGCTATAGTCCAAAGTTAATTATGATGAAGATTTTGTGACATGAACAAAAGCCTCAATAGCACTAGCTGGATTTTCACTACTGCTGTTTCCGAGCTCATGATGACTTCACCTCAGTTTTTTAATCCTACATAGACAGGAAGTACTTGAAAAAGAAAATAGTTTCTCTTAGTTGTGAAGACATTAGAATTTCTTTTTTTAAACTCTGTTTATTGAGCTTTTTTCAAAACAGAATGAAGACATACAGAAACACTCGGTAAAGAGTTCCCACCCCAACAGATGAACTTCTAAGTGTATGGTTTATTTCCAATTTCATATGAAATAAAATACTCCTGATCCATTGTGTGAGGGATGGAGGGATGGCATCTTTCCATTTCAAAAGGATTAGGTGGCGGGCAGGCAACATACAGAAAGCCAGAAAGTCACACTGAGACTTGTTCAAACTGTAAACAACAGAGGGTACTCCAAAAGGGCTCTGACGGGGCATGGGGCACTTCTCTTAAACACGGAGGTCCAGTAAGTCATCAGATTGGAGCAGCTCCAAAAAGTGTGCAAATATGAGGATGGGGTCATTTTACAACGATTGCAACCTGAATCTATGTCTGGGAATCTCTCTCATAACTTCTCTTAGGTCCAGTGAGCCCGATGCAATATTTTACTCTGTAACAGTCCGTGCCTTGCACAGATAGAGGAGGTGTGTTTCATTATGTAAGATCTCACCCATATCCTACTCCCATCTGTGTCTAATAGTGGCAAGGGATTGGATTTTTTGGGATGAAAGTGCACTATATAGGTTAGATATTATACCTTTAAATGGCTGGATAGGCGCCAATAAACAGTCAATGTCAGAGCTTGGGGGAATTTCTGGAAATTGAGGCAGCTGTTTACGCATGAAATCAGGCAACTGTAAGTATCGAAAGAAATGCGTATGTGGGATAAGAAATTTAGTACGCAACTGCTGAAAAGAGGCAAAGAAACCATCTACAAAAAGGTCATGCTGAGTGCACAGTCCCCTGTTATGCCACTGCAGAAATACACTGTCCTGAAGAGGGGGAACATGTGCTTTGCATGGATTGGGGACTTCAGTGAGAAACTATACCATCCATAATGCCGCCGAACCTGCTTCCATATTCTAAGTGTTGTTTTGACCAAAATACAGAGGTGGGGGACTGGAGTCACATGACTTGACTCGAGTTGGACTCGAGTCACAAATGTGAGGACTTGAGACTTACTTGACTAACACTGATGAAAGACTCAACTTGACTTTGACTTGGCATTCATAACCTGAGACTTGACTAAGACTTGACACAGATAACTTGAAAATCTTGACTTTTCTTTCTTTCTTTTTTTGCACATGTTGAGACGTGGGTTTCGTTTTTGATACTTTGCCCTCTGCCGCTGTATGATGCGGTGCGAGCCAGAGTGGCACTGTGGCAGACAGGATCAGTGGATGAGAGGCAGCATGGAGGGAGCTCCAAATAACGTCTAATTTGGACTCAAAGATTATTTCAAGCCTGGGTGATTTTGGCCGCTGTCTTGGTTAAAGCGTGTGTGAGTTTAGGTTATAGCGTCTTCAGCGCGCACGAAGGCATTATTTTAAATGTAGGCGCTCATTATGCGCACTCACAACCCAACACGACATCGTACCGGCACACATTCGGTGTGACACACTTGTTTTTTCGTGCGCGCCCACGACGGACCTGCTTCTCCCTCAGGTGTTGTGTCTGTGTCTCTCCTGCTGTTTCTCACGGAGCTCTGCCCTGTTTGAAAGGAGAAGGGCCGTATGTGTAAAGACGTCGCCTCCGAGATGTAGAATGTGTTTTATAGAAGAGAAACACACATTTCAGGACAGAACAGACATGTCCTGTGATTTTCAGCCTCCTTTTATAGAGGGGGGGGGGCAATACCTGAGAGTAATATTCTCAGCTGTCAGGATGTGCAGTATGCTGCAGTTCCAGGGCTGATATTAATCTAATCTTATTCTTGTATTCATGGGTTTGAAAAAAAAAGGATAAAATTGACCAACTATGCAATTACATCATATTATTGACTAACCACCTTCTTCTGTTTACTGCATCTACAGATATGAAGAATACATTCATACAAACTCGTGACTTGTTTGACCTTAGCCATGACTTGACTTGACTTGCTTGATTTTGATCGAAGTAACTTTGGACTTGTTTGAGGCTTGAAGGTTAAAACTTGAGACTTGCTTCTGACTTGCATGTATGCAACTTACTCCCACCTCTGCCAAAATATTTCTTGAATACAGAGCAGCGTCTGAGGCTAGAGGTGCATAGACTAATGCTGACAATGTGGACAGGGCACAGGATCTAGCTACAAGAGTATACCATGAGGGGGCGTCAGCACCTGGATCCTCATATAGCCAGTGAAGAAATGATCGAATATTAGCAGCACAATAATACAACTAAAAATCGGGCAGAGCCATACCTCCTAGCACCTTTTTAAATAGGCTCTGCTCAAACATGGACTTTTATTATTCCAAATGAAGCTGGATATAAGTGTGTCTAGGTGTTTAAAGAATGACATGGGGATAATCACTGGGAAACACTCAAAAAGATAGCTGAATTTAGGCAACAGATTCATTTTAATAGCATTTATTCTACCTGCAAGTGACAGATGCAGAAGCATCCAATGTTGAAGGATCTGCTCTACCTTAGTTAATAGCGGGTTGAAATTTTCCTTGAAGAGTCTGCCTATACTGTTTGTAATTTGCACCCCTAAATATGTAAACTGATCATGAGTAATCCCATAATATGGGATATAATATAGGATCGGGATCTCCAGAGCATATTCTCTGCTGAACATTAGTACATTAGTATTTCTTTTGCCATTACAGTGACTCAACAGCTCAGCAGTTACATCTGTTAGAAGCAGTTTGTGTGGTGGATCTCAGAATTATTCAGCACTAATCTTACTTTAGTACTGTAGATGCATTGTAACAGTTGTTTTTCAAATTTAGCAACAGCTGGTGCAGATGTGGCAGCTGTTCATCAAGAGACTGAGCTGGCACATGGTAGCATTTGTGTGTGTCCACGAGCAGTGTTTGCCTGTAGCAGTGCAAGAGAAGCAAGTAAATTGCTGCTCTGTTGGCCTCAATCACATCACTCATTCTCTCATCTAATCCCCATGAATTGACATGAAGGCAGAGCTTCCCCTTCATTTTCAAGCTCTCTGGCCTTCTGTTTCCATCTCTTTATCTTCTAATTGTGTTTCCCTCATCCTCTCCATCTCTGCCTCGTTCAGTCAGAGTGTGTGTATCAAAGTGTCAGTTTCTTCCTCCTCTTCTTGACCTAGCATTAACACCATTCAGCCAGTTTCCCTCCTTAAGTGCAGGGTGCAAAGCAAGATCACCCTAGGATCTGATGAACAGCTTGCATGTGGCATTATCCCCGCACTTAACACACACCTACACACACACACACACACACACACACACACACACACACACACACACACACACACACACACACAGACATTGTATTGCTTGTACTTCTACCAATATAAGGACAGTTTATCAATTACCAATTATACTATATGTTTTCTTTCTCCTATCCCAGAACCCTGTTGTCAAGGTCAGAAAAAAGGTTTCCCATAAAAGTACACACACTCACACACACCTTGGTCCACACATCAATTCAATTCAATTTCATTCATTTCACTTTATCAGGACTCCAATTAATGTTGTCAGTGTTAGAGCCAAGAGGAAACAGTCTCCAACCAGCCAAAAAGAAAACTGTGTGGAGATTAAATCTGTTCCTGCTCTCTTTACCTACAGTTTCTCAGGTTTTTTCAGTGTTTTGGTTAGAGATACATAACTAAATTACCAAAAGTTCAGTACAGTAGAATTACATTTGGGCGTTTCGTTTGTTGGTTTGGTTTGGGTTGGGTTGGTTGGTTGGTTTTGGCCAGTTGGTTTAGTTTGGTTTGGTTTAATTGGCTAACTGATATGTAAGTAATTGTTTTTTTTTGTTTTGTTTTGTTTTGTTTTCAGAAATTCTCCATTCCAGTTCTTTTGTCACTGTTAAGACGCAAATAGCTGATTTATTGGCTGATACCACCCTGATGTCCTATCAGCACTGATTAATTCGTCAAACCAAATGATCAGCTATTTAAAAATTCTGAAAATCAGGGATCAGGGAGGTAAGGCGGCTGTACAGAACCCAAAGGATACTAAATAACAACAGCAAACTCGGCCACAGTTTGTTCACACTGCTGCCATCTGGCAAAAATACAGAAGTAATCGCTGCCATACCACCAGACTACATAGCAGATTCTTTCCTCAGGCTGTGAGACTCTTGAACTCATCCTCATCACTTCACCACAAAGAATGAGTATAGCTTAGGGAATTACTTCCATGGAAAATCTTCCATGGAGTGTAACACGGAAGGCCCTGCCGATTCCTCCTTCTCGTCTGCAGCGTCAGACAACCTCACATCATCACAACTGTGCACCGCATACATATCCCATGTCGCTACCGATCATGAATGCACTTCCACACATTGCCCCACTAACCTATTAAACCCAGGCCAGCCCAAAATTAAAGGGTACACCAGGCAGGAGCTAACCGCAGCCTTAATGCTAATTTTCCTCGCGTGTCTAATTTCCAATGGCATCACGTGGTAGCTCTGAATATCCCTATGTACACACCTAATATCCACCAAGAATGCCTCCACCAAAGCCCTGGGTCGAATCAGGTTCAGGTGGACTATAGACTACATACAGCCCGAATCCACCATTGCCTGATGTATACCCCCCTGAATCCTTACTGGAACCCTGTATGTGCCCCCTGTGAGCGGGCAGAAAGTGTCCGGGCCGCCCGCAGCTCCAGCACTCCTGTCCTGGCGTTTGAGGAGCCCCCTGCGGGTCAAGAGCAGCACCCGTAATGGCTGGAACCTGGGATGGAGAGGAAGCATAGGGAGGATTAGAGGGGTGGAGGGGAGGGCCGAGTGGGTATGTGGTGTGTGTCGCTGGAGTGGGGCAGCCAGGAGCTGGATGCTGACCTTCTAGTGACTGACCCTTGTGGTGGACCACTGCACCTACTCCAAAGTCCCCGTCGGGAGCCCCTCTACAATCATCCACTCCTCCCCAGTAGACTCCCCTGGCTGCAGCCACCTGGGCTGGGCAAAAGTAAAGGGACGGCCAGCGGACCCCAGCCGGATGGTCCGGAACTGACGAAGGTGATCCTCGGGGGAGAAGCCAATCTGGTCAAGGACGGCTTTCTTCACTGCCTGGAAGCTCGCCTGAGCGGAGGCCGGCAGGCAGAAGGCTGCAGTCTGGGCCTCCCCTGACATTAAGGGGAGCAGCCTCACAGTCCACTCAGCTGCCGGCCAGCCACACGCCACTGCTGTCAACTGAAACATCTCCAGGAAGCTCTGGGGGTCGACCTCCATCGGCAGTTTATGCAGCGTGATGCCCAAGAGCGAGTGAGGAGGGGGAGATGGTGACCCTGCTCCTCCGTCTGCGCACAGAGTGCTTCTAACTGCTGCCTGTTCACCGCTGCTTACTCCCAGTGCATCGTGGGGGTTTCCCCCTAGCATCTGATCCAGTGCTCTGCATCCTGTGTGCTGGCTCACCGAGTCACGTTGGGTGCCAATGTAGCCTTTTCCATTCTACTGTGAGTTCTCTTCACACGCCAAGCACACAGTTCTGGGTTTCAGCCTCTTTTATTACTCAAAACCACCAAAGACACAATAATACAGACAAGGGGACTAAACGCGGCTTGTGCATCCATCCTGCATCTCATCCTGCAGCTCCCTGACTGCTCTCCCATGTATCCTCCATCTAACGTTCAGCACTCTACTGCATATAAAGGGCGACAGTGATTAGTAACCGGGGGCCAGCTCTGTCAATCATTGCTCTCCTGAGCCCTCTCCACCTCTGTCTCTTTCCCACAGCTGTACCTTGACCATGCTCACCTCCACAGTGACACTTTTTAACTCTTTTTTTAAAACTTGAAAAGATAAAGTTCACTCTCAGAGGCTCTTATGGGAATTTTTACTCTCACTGGAAACTACTGATTAACTTTGTAAACCAGCTTTCTCCTAGGGAAATGTCACTGTAGTGTCTTATTTAGTACTTGCCTGCAGGGTCCTCACATTGCTATGCCTCGCTGTCTGCCCGCCACACACGATCAGATGCATTACAGGTGCAATGGGGCTCTTGTCCTCATAACTCCTGCTGGTTCACAAATTTTGGTTATCTGACGCAGCGTTCTGGGTGTCAGCAACTACAAACCTTTTCCTACAGAACAGTCAGTCCTGTTATTTTATATATTTTGTTCATTTATACCATTTATTTACGTTCTATTTTGTTTTTGTTTTTTATTTTGTTCTATTTATTCATGTTTTAATGAATTTATATATTGTCTAATTTAATTTCTATATATAGATGTTGTATATGTGTATTGTTATTATTAACTCATTTTCATATACATTATTAGGGTCATGGGGGAGGGGAACATTGGAACTTTTTAAAGTACATGTGTTTGGAAGAGCAGTTCAGGTTAAAAATGTAAAATGGAGACTTTTAGTCTGTCATATTTGAAATGCAAACTGAACACTATCCAATAAAATATATGGAAAAAATAAAATAAGAGGGTGAGTGACAGCATCTGCAGTTGTGTTTCTCCCTCTCTGGGATCATGTATTTGTATTGTGAATACACATGAGCAGCCCCACACACATATAAAACACATAAATATACCAGAACAGTAGCAGGTACAGTACTTTCTAGCTGCCAGGGCAGAGTCAGTGACCTTTGCTGTATCGCAGTATTATCTATTTACTCAAATAGTTTATACACATCATTAGATCTCTTATCTGGAGCGTACGTACATTCACATCACACACACACAATACACATACACGCACACACACACACCCAAAGGTGTCCTGATGTGAATTTGCCTAAGGTCCATAAAGTAGAGGGACTTTGTATTTGTATTAATTTAGTCATGTTTGGAACCCGTTCAGTGACTCAACAGCCGTTTGTTTCACAGTAGCGAGGAAAATTCTTAGCAACAACCATCCCATCTCTGCAACAAATTGATGGCAAAACACTGTGTTAGCACTTATTCCAAAGAACAAAGGGATACAGCACGCTAACAAAAAATACACTGAAATGCCTTTTTTAATGATCGTCAGCAGTCTGGTGGTGAGTCAGTGTTCCACTGCCTGGCTTCTTTTTTTTTCGGACTGATGCTTCTTTTCTTTTTGCTGTCTACCTGTCTAACTTTCTTTATGAAGTCCTGAGACAACAGAAAGATGTTTGTTTCAGCACTCAGCATTTATGCTGTCATATGATTTTATTCGGGGGGAGACAAACTCTCTCAAGTCTTTGAGTTTAAGAATTGCATTAATTTTCTATACACATCATAAGAGTCAGCCTACCTGCTTACACCGGCGATTACTGTTTCTGATCAATACCAGTCAGTCGGTCTGTGTTTACTGACTCACATGATGTTCTGGATTTATGATAAGTCCACAGCTCTTAATCCCAGTGACAGTTTCTTTGGGTCTCGCTGAGGCACATTACACAATGAACGCAAACAAGTTCAAAATGTAAAGGGGAAAAATCAAAGAAACCCTAAAGGGGATTATATGTGTCAAAACCCTCTTTCATGGTTCGAAGCAGCAATGAGCTAATGATCAGGTAGTGGTTGACAATATGACTGTAGCATCGTCCGTCGGCCCAACACAAAAGACACATTGCTTCTATTGGTGTAAGTTATTTTACTAGTCTACTGTCAGTGTGGCTCCAGGAAACACAGCAACACTCCAGCAAAAGCAGAGGAGAAAAAGACTAGAGGCTAGTAACAGCTCGTGTGAATAATGAAAGATATATTGATTTAAAAAGTTAACTTAAGGAAATTAATTCAACACACTCGAGGATACACGCAATGTGTGTCGGTGGGGAACTGAATCCAAACATTAGTTTTGTTTGTTTACAAGAAATCTCCACAATGCACCTTTAAGGCTGTACAAATGGATCTGTGAGTCAGATGACTACCCATCTACATTGCTGCCTCTACAGTACTACTCATGGTTACAGACATTAAAACTTCTTACCACATGCAGCTTACTGTTAGTCGTATGTCCTGTGTTTTCAGGTATTTACCAGTTCAGAGTTCCTGAGTCGTCCAAGTCTGGTGTTCCAGTTGGGAAAATTAAAGCTACTGACAGAGACATCGGGAAGAATGCTGAGATGTATTTCACCATTGTCAGCGGAGACGGCATGGACATGTTTGACATCTCCACTGACAAAGACACACAGGAGGGAGTCATCACTGTTAGCAAGGTGAGACAGTGAAGGCCTTAACTGTGGGCTCACAGTACTGATCACATTTACGAACTATTTGTGTAGCACTAATGTGAAGCCAGACACCCAAACAAGAATAATTAAAACACAGGTAAAGAAAAGCTCAAAGAAGAAGTAAATAAAATTATAAGTGTAAATTTGAAATGTTGCTTTCCTGATGTCCACCTTTAAAAGAAGCTGGCTGTTAATAATCTTAATGTTTTTCTCACGGCATTGGTAAAATCAAATACATTCTAAAGCAATGATTCAGCAGATCCCACACTTTTTACTTATGAGGACTCTGCCCACGTAGTCTGTTTTACACGTACTGTTAAGTATGCAAAGCCTGGGCAGGCCTGACAGATGAAAGGAAGCAAATTAAACTTATCATCTCTACCTCCACAACCCCCAGTCATAGCCTTTGCAGCAGGCGCTAATACACAGGACTGGAAGTTTTAATGCTGCTTGATTCAAGAAATACATTTCCTCACAGAGTGTGTGTTTACCACATTGTTGTAAAGTCACAATTGTTTTTGTTTTTTTGTTCAACTTGTTTTGTTCCTCTTGCTGACACTACCTAAGAAAGTCTGCAAGCTCGAACAAAGAAGTAATGAAAGGTCAGCAGGGTAGAGATGAAGACTTTTAATGTTATTAGGGTTTGAGGACCAAACTTTGCAAGGACCCTCTTGAAATGCAAGGAATTAGTAGGGCCAGAGCACCAAATGGTGCGAGAACCCCATTGTAATCCAAAGGATTATAAGGGCAGTGACCGGTGCAAGCACCCTCTTGAAATGCAAGGAATTTTTCTTCCGGCAAATGAATAGCTTTAATGAGGGTTTTAAAATACTTAAACATAAATAAAACTTTGCACAAAATTAAAAAAATTTTTTTTATAGGTTTCGGTCAGCAAAATGGCTTGTTAGCACTACCCTAAAACAAGGCCCCTGGATGAATAGGATTTAGTCTGCAAAAAAGTGGTAAACAGAAGGGGTGGGGTTCTGCTACCAATGCAATATTTTGTACAGAGGTGGATAAGTTTTCCAGAAATGAGTGATGTGTCGTTGCATAAGTAAGTTGTAAGCTGAAACACTATTTATCCACAGCAAGAAGGGACTGAAATATTCTACCAGGCAAGAAAAGAGGGTTACAATATCAGATAGGTGTGTTGGTCTTAAAGTCAGGTGTGGTCAGGTGCACTGAGGGCAGATTGCTATCTTGAGGCAGCAGAAAGTGACAGTACTATAGACCAACAAAAAGGCTGGTCAAAAGTCAAAAGCACAGCCTGTTTCCTGCTATTTTAAGAGCACATTATTAAGATACGCTTACACAGGCAGGTTCACACAGTGCAAACGCTCTTATGTGCACTTAAACAAGTCCATGCACGCAGTGATGTCACTGCATCATAAATCTTGGAACATTTTATCCGCTAAACTAAAAGCTGTAGTTATATTACATCCCCCATCCTACTTCAACACCTACGTTGCAACACGCGTCTCAGAATGTTTGGCAGACATCTGCACTTGGACAGCTGTGCATCACCTCAAACTCATCCTCAGTAAAGCTGAACTCCTCTTCATCGTGGGGAGAGACTGCCCTCGCATGGACCTGTCAGTCACTGTCGAGGATGCATGGGAGCTGCGAGGAATTTTGGGCCCCATGACAAAAAAATCTAATTTGGCCCCGTCTGTGCAGCTGTTGTCACCACATCTCTAGGACCTAACTGTCCCATCAAATGCATGGGAATGATGCATGATGGGAATAATAAAGTCTGTATCATAGATGTCATTCCATAATTCAATCAAAATGAACAT
>JARJLU010010386.1:0-24307 GCA_030272975.1 Sparidentex hasta
CACTACTGATGAGTTAGGACAAAAGAATAACTCTTCTATATAACAAACAGCAAGTAATGTTCTGTTCATGCGAACACTTAAAGTGGTCAGCATGAACATTTTTCTTTTGTTACCAGCGATAAATTCCTGGCTATTGGATACATATGGCTAATGTTTTTTTTTGTTGTTTTTTTTTTAAATCTTTTATTATAGCTAAATATATGTTATATTGTGCTATTTTAAAGTTCAAAGATCATTTATGATTCATTTTACAACAACATATTTGCAATATGAAACTGAGTTTGGTTAGTGTCACCACTTAGTCAAGTACACAGAGTACAACTTTTGCACACATGTGGATCAACAGGTGCATAGGAGAAGACCAAGGCCACCAAAATCAGGAAAAAAAAAAAACTACATTTTACTTGCAATGAATTCTGAGAACAATGTTTTGATACTCAGACCTTTATCCTGTGATCTTACAAGACAATGGGGGAGACCATCTTAAGCAGGTTTTTAGACCCATCTGGACCAATTAGGTCACACTGCAGACAGACATCTGTCAAGATCCTATCACACACTCCTGGTATAATTTTCACATTGACTTGTTTTAGAAGGTAGAGTAAATGATCGTATGGATACCATCATATCTTTACAATGATACGATACACAGAAAAGAAGCAGAACCCTGCAGCGTAGAAGCTAGAATGACTTCAAAATCAGACCAACTTGAGAGAACATGTCTGTTTAAAAGTGTTGCCATACCTCTTTGGTGTGTGGGGACCAACACAGAGTGCTGTCCACTCTCTCTGCAGCTGCAAGATCAGTGGTGAAAACATCCTTGAGGTGTCTATCAAAAAGATTATTCTGTCTGAAGTACTCATGCCTGGCAACTTACACATTCAACATGGCTCTGAGTCCAACTGGGAATTTCACAACTTAGTAGACGCCTTTAAAGAGCCTGGGCTATTTTCTTTCATGTCACTGGAAGTACTGCTCTGTTGTTATGCAAGGAAAGGTGAACCACGGATGTTGCTCTGCTAACATTGACTTTATGTGGCATCCTGCTTACCTCACAGCTTTCTCAGAAAGGCCAAGAGAGTCAGCTCTTCTGTCCTCAGCGTGGAGAGATGAATGACATCCAAATGCCAGTCTCAAAACTAACCAAAAAACACTTCCACTATCACCTGACTAGGCTAAAAGGGCGGTGTACAGTGGGTGTCATTTGAAAAGTACTTACAGCGAAACATAAAATACCTCAAGGGTTGTAATGACTATTTGCTCTCCACGATCTAGGAAAGAAGGAAGAGGCTTTGGGTGGGCAGAATATTCATCAGCAACCTGACCCACAGCAAGATCCTCTCGTGGATCCCTGCCAGTCAGACGTTGGGGGCTTGTAGTGTAGAAAAACACAGCATTTATATTCTGTCTTGACTAGCCAGGCCCTTTGAAGTACTATAGAACAGTTAGACCCAATGTTGCACTACAATTGCCATTTATTGTTACAGCTTTAAATAAAATGAAGTGTTAACACCAGGGACACTGGACGGCACAGTACTGATGATGGGTTGCTTGTTACCACACAGTTTCACTGTCACTTAGAGTACCCTACTACACATCCTTAAAGACGTTACCTCAAAAGTCTCAAGATGACCTCTCACCTAAAAAGTATATCCCACCTCTGTGCTGTGGGGCTTTCATCTTTTCTTTTTTCTTCTTCTTCTTCTCATCTTTGCTCTGCGCTCTGACTTTTGAGGTGCTTTTTGGTAGCTCTTTTCTGTTTTATTAGTATCTGGGGTCTTGGATAGCAGTTCAAATTCATTTTAAAAAATGACCTTTGCCTTTTATTGCGTTCATCTGTCTTTGGATGTCTCCCTTTCACACATAACCAGGTTTCTTTCCTCTTGTATGAGCTACATTAAAATGACTTATATTTGATAAGCTTGATTTATAGTAGTAACTACAATTACAACCATAAATGTAACAAATAAATGCTTTAATGACATGTCATTTGCAGACTGTAATCTAACGCATGACACAAACTATATAAATTGAACATGTTATTTGAACAGTTAACACTGTATATTAGTGACAGGATGAAACCACTTTGAAATGTTGCATGGGAAAGTTGCAGTCATCATGGGGGGTGTTTTACACCCCCCATGGTGGTGTTGCCAGTGAGCCCGTCGTAACAAAAACATTTATAAAGTTCATACCAGAAATTTAAACTAATGTAACAATTGCTTAGCTCTATGCAATACACACACAGTTTAACACTGCTGCACAACATGCTAATTGCTGCATGAAGTGGCCATGCTTGTTTTGGAAAAAACAAACAAATCAAAAACCTCCTCTGGTATGGAATAATGGACATGCAGCCTAGTTGGACCAACCATTCTGGCTCATCCTCTGAGGAACATGAATATCCATAGCACTGCAGAGTACCACTTTCACCATATTCTACACTGTATGATGTGTGATGAAAATAAATATTCTTCATTGCGAATGCTCTAGGCCACATATTAAACAGACTTATGGCTGAAAGACAGAAAGACTCACTAACAACCATGGCCATCCTCAGGGAATGCTGCCAGAAGGCAAAACTGGTCATGTACTGTTGTATGTAAAGAATACAATTTGTAAACTCCTGTGGAAATTCCCATAAAAAGGTAATAGTCAAAACAAAATGTGTGTAGTCCTTGTTCATGCAAACACCTGTGAGGTATTATGCACATATACAAATGTGTATACAATGCTGCCGAATGCTGCCTATGAAAGCACCTACACAGACAGACAGACAAACACATACAGTCAGTGCATGTTGTTCTCCAGCAGCTGATTCTAGTAGACACAGCTGTTTATACTCTTCGCCTCAGTGAGATTAGAGGGGCTCGAACAGTGACCTCTTGGAACAGCTCATCTAATCTTACCTGTGAAATTTCATAAAGACTTCAAATAAAAATCTGGTGCCTGACATCTTTTGTTATGCCATATATTCATTTTGTATTTATCACTAAGAAACATCAATACATTTAATCAAACACAGGACAAAAGCTTGGTGTTTAATCTAGATCCAGCCATCTGTCAATCAATTCTTCATGGAAGGTTTATTTTGTGTACATCAATTAGATCTCTCTGAACAGCCTTGATGGCTGGACTACAGTATTTCACTAAGTTATGGATCCAAAATTGGATAAAGGAGCACAGCAAAGTCAAAAGTGAGTATGATTTGGTGGATCCGCCAGACTTAATGCAGGCCTCCTGTCTGGAAGATCAATCCTGTGAGTTGAGACTCTCCGTTTTACATACAGACTTGTGGGTGGCAACTTATTTTAAGGTTGAAGCAGAAACTACAGGCCTCCCCCACACCTGAGAGTAGTCAGCATATTGTAGGAAGCCAAGTTAGAAGCAAACAGCAAAAATAATGGCTAAAGCGGGTAGAATGACAACCTTACAATCAATCCTGTCCAAGGTACTTTTGTAACTTCAAAGCTATAACTGATAACCACAACGGAGCTGCAATTATTTACACATCACACTACACTAAAGGCTCAAATAAACCCTTTTAACAGTGTAAAATAATGTGTGCCTTCTTGTAAATTTAGCATTAAATGCAGTTAGTTAAATTTTGTTTCCATTCACACTAAATGAAAATCACAGAATACAACAAGTTCTTGGCAATAAACATGTCAAATCTTCCAAATACATTCAACAGTGATCAATATAGGCAATTTATTTGTCGCTCGTGGACAAACTCCCCGGGATCCTGTCAAAAACGCATCATTTTATGAGTTGTTGATTTTGGACAATCTATCGTTTATTCTGTGATTATAATTTCTGAAACACTCTCTTCAACAAATTTGTAATTCTTTGGGCCAATGGCAGATCTTAAATGTATAATATTTCTTTCTGTTCATAAAAGACATTGTATCTGATTTCCCTTTGAGAGACATTATACGGCATAATACTAAGACCATGGCATAGGGGCACTTACAATGACTCCAAATGCAGAGTTTAGTATTATAACCTATTTTTAAGAAGCCAATATGTCCATGCTGACACTGAGGTCTAGGTCCTCACACCACGCATGACTTTTGTAAAGGTAAAAATTAGAAACCCCTTTTCTGATTTGAATAAAGTGCAGTGCAAAAAGAAAAAAAAAAGAAAAAATACTTTGTATTTGAAAAACCCTGTACACCAACAGTTCGCTCACATTACTTGACCAAATGTGAACTTCACACCTGATGCAACCCTTACCTGACTACACATGAGTCATAGTCAGGATGACCTCTTCTTGCGAACTGTGCCCGAGTATGGTAAGCTTATGTTCACTCTAATCAAACAAACTGGACTGCGCTTCCGCATCAGGTCATGGGCCTGGATCCGATTTACACTTGACCACAAAGTTACTCCCAGTTCCTTTGGTGTTCTGCTCAGTGGTCATGGTCACCTCTCAAAACCTTTGTGTTTGTATGGTTTGTATGAGTTGTGGTTGTAATTTGTTCCACCCCTGATTGTAGAGTTACCCTAACTTTAGGATCTGCCCAAAATGCATCAAGTCTAAATTAGTAATCTTTCTCTGTGACATGTTAAAGCAACAGAATGAGAGTCGCACCAATGATTTAACAACATAGCATTTCAAAGAAGGGATAAGGTGGTGTTCTGGCATTGTTCTGATCTCTGATCAGTTCAACACATTTTTATAGCATGTTAGCAAAACAGTGTCCAATTTGTGTTAATGTGTCTGAAGTTGTTTGGTACTTGCCAAATACACCAGATGACAATCATCAAATACTGCAAGAAAAAAAAAAAAAAAAAGAGTTTTGTCATCTTCATAGGCTTTAAGTCACACCGCTCCCTTACTTTGATCAATGCGTATTCACCCGCATAGATCATTTTGTGGTTAAACTGATCAGGGATCAGATAAAAGCTGAAGTAGCTCAGAGCTCCCTGCATACGATAGTAAGTGTATAAATCATTAGAGCTGTTTTCCCTTGTTGGTTTAATGAGGCAGCAAGATTCAGTGTCATTTGAGTAACTTCAGCTGCTGTGATCACAAGAACAGAGAAGACAGACCAGACAGTTATGAAGAAAATCGGACAGTGAGGTGCTGTTGCCACAGATGCTTTCTAAAAGTACACATTTGTACCTTTTCAGCATCTGGCTGGAATGCTGTAGTTTCAGCAAATGGATTTCAGTCTATCCACATGCTTCCTGTATGCATTTACACATCTTTTTCGTTATATATATATATATATATATATATATATACACACACACACACCCTAATGCTTCTTGGTTGCCTTCATAATTGGCTTTTTTTATATGGAATATCTATCTTATGTCCTTGTATCGAGTGCCAGAGTACATCAGAGTATAATAAGTCAATCAGTGTAACTAACCAAATCAGAATTTCTGTTTTTACATTATTCAACTGCCAGCAGTGAGCTAAATGCAGCCCTACAGCCTTATTCTGGCAGGCTACTTGGTTATGTTCATTGTTTAGACCCAAAATACTATCATTTCATTTAAAAGCTTTTACCTAGTGGGGAGATTCATAAGAATCAAACTGACAAGCTTCTTCTGAGATTAAAATGGTGTATTGTTGTGTATTGTTTGTTTTTTGTTGTTGATTGTTTGCCATTTTTTTCTTTGTTTTCCTGTACTTTCGTAATTATAATCGTGAGCATTGGGGCACTCACCACAGGTGACTGAACATGCTATTGTTAACCCCGATATGAAAGTGAAAATGGCACCTCAGTTGAGATTAAAAAATAACTCAATGAGTCATTCACATCAAAACCATCTTGAGTGTTTGGTGAGAAATTGGTGGAAACATAAAACATCAATATCAATGTCTAAGTCTACATACAGTGTGTTGCTTTAGGCCTGCTTGAGCACAGAAAAAGCCCTTATACATATGTTGACCACCCTTACAATCAAACAAATCCGATAAATCTAATCACTGATCAGAAGCAATAGATTGTGTGGTGGGAGCGTGAGCTCTCCTTTTCTAGCGTTGCTGCTGTTTGAAGATTAATTTGGAGTCACTTTGCTCTGAAAACATCATAGATGCTAAAGGGAAACACGGGCATGGCAAATGAGATTAAGCTAATTGTTTATTCCTTGGGGTTTATATGAATAACATTACACACAAGGTTAATTATCTCAATAAAATACGCTAACATAATCGACAAAGATCATGTCTTTGATTAGCAAACAAGAGTTCCATTGCTTTATTCCAATTAAACACATGATAAATGGTGTGTGACAATCTGCTGGCTCTGCTCAATGTGTTTACACAGGAACCCTCTGAACCTCTTTTTAAAATCACAGTTTAGCAGTGACATACAGTATAAGTCACAGGCTTTACAACTGACAATAAAGTCACAGCTCATAAATCATTATGTCACGCTGCAGCTGTTTTGCTCTGCGCTGTGATAATGAGTTATATTCTGACAGCTGGCGAAAAAAAAAAAATGTTGGCCATTTACCGACTATTCATTAACATCTCAAAATGTAGTCAACCTTCTGCTGCTGCGCTCAAAACAGATAAAACGTTCTGTCAGTTAGTGTTTGTCAGGGGAGAACGGAGGCACATGATAGTGCAGGAGCATACCAGGATGTCACACACGTCCACCGCTTCCCTGAGTCATTAGTGTCGGTTTGTCACGACAGCACCTGACACATGACAGGGAAAGACCTTCTCTGCTCTTCATCCCAGGAGATCTGACAACCAGCTGACTTGACTGACTCACTCACTCATACACTGACTAACTAGCTGACTGACAGACAGCCCTGCAGTCGAGGGCTTCGGCGCTGCACAGATGATAAGCAAAGCGGACAAACAAGCTGCAGACTGGAAGTCGAGAGTACAATAGAAGAAACTTGCACATGGCAAACTGCTCTGTTTGTTTGGAAGTAGCCTAGGCTGCTACGTACCAAAGCCGGAGCTATTTGTGACCTAAGCAGCAACCTCCCACATTGCCAGTGCTGCCTCCAAACTTGGAAAGTCAGAAATAGCAGCAGAAAGGGAAGAAAACAAAGATGCTGATAGACTCAGAGAGACTAGTGGCGCACTATGCTTGCCTGCCAAGTGGCACCGGTGCCCTGCACATGGAGTTAGGTGCCAAATCTTGTCAAGCACGGGGCACAAATCCAATCCAATCCAGTGGCAGAGGGGAGGGCTGGCTGCCACTCATTTCATCTATATAGGAGCCTTCACCTCTGCCAGGTCGTAAAAGCACCTGCTAGCGAAAAGGTTCCTCTGTGGAATAAAGACTGAGGAGAGGAGGAAATCAGATAACAGACTATTAGAAGGGGCCATGTTCTGGAAACACTAATAAATATGAGCAAGGAACTTTCAACTTTCTATAAATTCCTCACACACCAAACCATACGTCAAGACTGGTGCATTTCCCCTGAGCTATAAATAATAGAAGGCTTCTTGGCGAACCAGTAAATCTCATGGTGCACAAAGTTTATATGACGAATATGTCCTGTGATTGTAAGTGGGGTTGGCTCGCTCCCAAAGGTACTTTGTTCTGGGTATTTACTGGGAAAAAAACACCTGAGGGATGTGAAGCGAGAGTCGCCTCCTGAATGAAGGAAGTTTGTTTGTGTTCTTGTGTGTGTTTGTGATTGAAGGTGTTTTCTCGATTGGGTTTGGCCTGAGTCAACCTGTGCAATGTGTGTGTGTTTGCATGCCTGCTCAATTGCATCATCAGCAATGTTTCTCATTGTGAAAAGCAAGACAATATTAGCATGTACCACACGTTGAACACCCCTCCCCCGATATTAAGTGAGATGTCCGAGAGTGATCATTATCGGAGGAGCTCTAAATCCTTATTAATTACCTGCTTGAAAGATAGGAGTGAGGCCAGTCACACTCCAATAGCCCAAGAGAGCAGACCCAGCTGTTTCAATCCCACACACAATACACACAGACATCTACAGACACACCGTACTGACAAATCTGTGTTGTTGACATAAAACTCAAATTACTGGTTGCAAAATATTTTGTAAACACAGACCCATCAAGATGTGATCTGTGACTGGATCTAATAAATACACCATTTACGCCATGGGTCTCAAACTGGCGGGACAATATTTTATGGCCCCCACCTATGAAAGTTTAATGTTAGTGCGGCCCCTGTGGCAGCACCCGTGTAACATCGCCTAGCTGTAATAGAATTACTACTTTTTATTAGGGCCAGAGCAGGTCTCAGGTCCCTATTGTTTTTCGAATTACGACTTTTTTGTCCCAAATAATCAAAATTTTCACTGTCGCACGTTCAAAAACTGTACATCCATGCTTTCACTGAACTGTGTTGAAATGAAATGTCACAAACCTACTTTTTCAAACTCCTCCGAGGCGATTTCACTGATTTGCACCAAACTTTGCTTAAGATTCCAAACAATACTCACGTTATTAAACAACTTCCTGTACATTTTGCTCAAAACACAAAGTGTTGCAACAAACTTTGTAAGTAGCATCTATGGACAAAATTGTGGCCCATTCATCGCTGCTTGCAGCTTTTATTGAGTTTGAAATGAGCATGTTTGACTTTGAGTTGGACGAAGGCGATGTTACCGGCATTGGGTTCGGCATCACGCGGATTGTATTTTGTTCTTCCATCTGTTGAAATGGGCTGACTTGTTTGAAAAGTTGACGCCGATATGATTGCCACTATCCATGCAGATGATTTGTTATCATGACGAATCAGCATATTAATGATCAGATTAACAACAAACACCAATGTTCTGTTGATGATGTCACCGAGGGGAGTGGACCTCCAACAGGGCCACTCAGCCAGCAGGGTCTGCCCGCCTCAGTGATATAGTCAACGGAAGATCGGACACACATATAAACAATATACTCTACTTCTGTGTTAGCTCCTACTTCAAAAGGTGTCATCAGCATTTTGCCATGATGACACACATACACACACAGTGAAAACACTGCCAGCTGATGCTGTCGCAGCTGGTAAACAGCAGTCTTCCAAGTTTAAGTCTGATGTTCTGTTGACCCATCTATCCACCCTGATTTTGGCACTCTTTCACGTCCCCTGACTTCCTCCTGTGTACTTAGAAATACCATAACCCCATATGCATGTCATTTTGGGATACTTGCAAAAAATAACAATTTTTGTCATTCTTCTTGTATAAAATGTTCACCAATTCAAAAAGTGGTGTGCACCTATAAATAGAACGATAGATTAAGGATCTACACATCAAGGTGCTGGATGGGCCTGCAATACATTTTTTTGTTTATCTGTTTTCACCCAATGCACAATTATTTCCCATATGACCCTCACCCTGGAATTACACATGAAAAGTTGAACATAATTCTATGGCATGTAAAACTTGTGTCCTTCGATTGAGATAATAGCAGGTGTGTTTAGGCTGAGAAATGAAAAATGAAAATAATTTACGATCAACTCAAGCTTGAATTAGAAGCAAGCTAAAATTTAAAGGAAAGTGCAAGTACAAACTGGCTTTTCATTCTATCCTGCTTACTTTATAGTAGGCTGTGATGTTTCCAAAAAAAAAAAAGGCTTTTAAGAAACAAATTTCAAATGTTAGTAATGTTGTTTTTAAACATGTATTAAGCAATTCCAAAAAAACAGTGTTGAGTGCATTGATTTTAGGTCATGGTCAAGAAACTGCATGCGGGCATCAAACGTTTCTAAATAAGGAATTCCAGGCAAATAATTAAACTTGGGGTGCAGACATGGGGACATTTTAACATCCTCTTTCATGAAACTGTCCACATGTGATGCAGTAACAGTAAGAACAATAAGATCAACAGATCCTCACCACATACATGACTTCACTCAAGAGAAAACTTACAGGCAGTCCTGAGTGCCTTTATCAGGATGTACAAAGTGTTAAAAGCAGTTTAATGTCATGGACAGATGCACACCTGCCTGTGTAGAGTGACGGAATGTCCACACCCCCTCCAGAGCACAAGAAAGGAGTAGAGAACCCAAAAACTTTTCATTTTCCTGTTAAAAAGTGCTGCCTTTCTACTCCGTAATCCCGTCTGTGCACTGATCCCTGACTTTTTTACCTCCTCACACTTCCTTATCCAAAGACATGTACCTAAGAAGAGGATCAGTGGGCTCATCTGAGAGATATCTGCACAACCAATGTCACATTAAAACCCTGCTAAGCTCTAATTACATAGTGTGTTAAAAAGCAGCAGATGAAATACGGCCGTGCTGTAATCTGGCGCTGAACTGGGCCACTACGTCAGCAGGAAGGGAGAGAGAGAGAGACAGAGTGCAAATGTGAGACATAAACCAGCTCAAATTGGTTGAGTGAAGTATGATATATCTATTGGCCACATCCTCTCAGTATGCCCTCTTGCGTGTGTGTGTCTTTTCTGCTTTGGGCATTTCTCTTGGTTTGTGACTATCTCCTTGCCCTTATATGCTCCATTTCCCCCACATCTCACTCTTTCCCGTCTTGGACAAAAGCAACAGTGTGAACATTATTTTGTACTGAAAAGTTATTTTCTGCCCAATTTGTGGATCATTAAAGATTATACAGATTTATGATTTTAGTTTCAACAAAATAAGAGTTTCTATCACATTTCATGTGAGGAAATATGAATTACAATGATACTGCAACAGTTGTGAATAAGAGTATCCCATTGTTTTTGGACATACTATGGAGGGAAAAAGAAAACATCTAAGCTTTTACCCTCAGGGTGGGTGTCTCCTTTTGCAGCTGCTGACTCTGATTTTAGAGCTGGTGTTGCTAGGAGATGTGCTCTCTCATGCTCTTTTTGATGCTCACCCTTTACCAGAACTGTTTCTTGCTATATGCAGACTACGCGGGTGCATAGGGCCCCCGCACCACTAGGGGCCCCCCTCAAGTTGCAAGGAGTGACCCTTGCTTTTGCACTGCATCGTGCCGGCTCGACTCAACCGGACTCACCTTTTTTTTTTTTTTCCTTTTTTACCATTTTTTTCATAGCACCTCCGCTGAGGTTCCAAGCCAGCCAAGGCAATAGCAGGAACCTCGCAGCCAGCGTCTCTACTGTGCCGCGTCACTATGACGACTACACTAATAAGCGAGTAGAGGCGAGGCAAGTTGAGTTGAGCTGAGCAAGTACCAGTCACTGGGTTAGTGAGGAGAATGATGTTGGAAACATATCCATCTCATTCAGAAAAGAGAAAAAAGAAGAAACTAGATGAAGAAAAATGCTCACTGGATAAAGGTAAGGTTTGTTTTTTTTCATGATGTGGGGTTGGAGGGGGAGCATTAGCTAGCTTAAGTGTTTGCTTTAGGACAGGGCTAAAATAAAATATATATGTCACATGTGAATGCCATAAGACTGACTGACTGAAATGACACATGATTTGGTGAATTATAGCCAGTCCAGTGCATTGGCATTACATTTCTGAGGGAGGGTGTGCTGTTAGTCAGATGTCTGTCATGTCTGCTGTATCCTCATCCAGTGGGAGCTGCTGTTCTGTCATAGACCTCCTATGCTGTTAAATACTGGCCACGTAACATTACTTTACAATCATTTTTTTGATTAATTTATCAATTTTAGTATATCCTCAGTTTATAGGTCTCTAATGTAAAGTGCGCTAAACAATACAAATACATAGTAGGCCTACTGTGGATTAATAGGAACTATTGTGGCAGTGGATTATTGCTCTGAGTGGATTATTCTTAACTCTGCTTAGTTAGTTACAGTCTTTCTTTACCACATTTATTAGAATGTGACAGTAAAATTTGAACAAATGTGCCTACCTTCCTACAGTTTAGTTATGTCTTTGTTAGTTATGTATTACTTAAAAAAGAATAATAATAATAACATTAGCACACATTAAAGTACATTTAATTGCTGTATGAGTAAGAACCGCAGAGCCTGAATTTGGTCCCAAGCTCCTAGTTCTAGTCTGTCTCCAGCCAGTACAATTCTTTAACTGTTTGTTCTTTAACAGTTTGTCTTGCTGAGATTGCCATTCACATAATAGAGCAGAAATACAGTCTCTTTTGGAAAATGATCTGAGCTACTGCTTGTTAGCGCCACAGCTAAGCTAACCACAACAACATTGCTAACCATTTCTGACGTGGAATGTGCACTCCTACAGCAAGCCAACAAGAAGATCTCTGATGAACTCCAGAAGAAAGAGTCACTGCTATCCAACGTAGCAGCTGCCTTGTATGAAGCCTTGTATGGAGGTCTTGGCCCGTGGTTGAAAGAGGGACCCTGATGGGTCTGCTTCTCCACCAGGCCTGAACGTCTCAAACTGCTCTGCATCCCTGTTGGCTGACCCAGCTCATCCAGATGACCCCCCGCCGCTCGCGTGACGACGATGCCGGCAGCTCCAACTCGCCCGGCCTGAACCAGCGGCTCCCATCCTGGTCCAAAACCTCCTCCTCACGGTGCCGGATCCTGAGGGATGCTGTATTGCAGTGCTCTGGTGCTCTTTCTAACACCAAGCCAACTATTGATACCATCCTGAGGGATGTAGCTACTGTACGGCCACAGCATTCCCCTGCTCAAACACAGAGTTCTGAAAAACTACAGCCATCATCCCCTCGCCCTCTCTTTGCTCCTACCACACTCATCATAGGAGATCCAATCACTAAGAAAATTCACAACTTCAACCTGTTCTGGAACCATCCTTCTCTTTTCTGTACAGATGGACTTCAGCACAGTATTAGCAGCTAACACCCAGCACGCTATCCAGATTGCTGCTCCACGTGATTGACAACTAACCGGCCATGCCCCCCACCTGGAGCCCTCTTCCTCCCCACCTACTCATGCAGCACACGGTATATGATGTCTCTCACAAGCTCCCCCTGGGAACCAACCCAGGTACTGTCACCAACCAGATCAGCTAATGCCAAACCTCCCGCCAGCAGTTTGCCTGTGTACCCTTCATTTTAGTCCATTGCTCTACAAATCAAGGGTCCAATTCCCACTATTCTGGCCACTATCTATCGACCACACAAGCTGAATAATGCCTTCCTACAGGAATTCCCTGCCTTCCTAACAACCCTTTGTTCTGTGTCCCCAAACGTAATATTGCTAGGTGATTTTAATATCCCCTGGGATAGCATCAACACTGTTTTTACAAAGGACTTCACCTCATGCCTTGACAGCTTCGGACTACAGCAACATATTGACTTTCCGACACGCTCCAAAGGACGCTCCCTTGACTTTATCTGCTGCTTTGGTGTAACCCCCCTGAAACTGTTTTGCCTCAGATTTTGCCCATTTCAGACCGCAAGCTAATATCAGTTAACGTCATGCTAAGATTATCCAGGACTAGCATGCCATGCTCTAACACTTTTCGAAACATCATGAGATTGGGTGCCCTTTGACACTTTTGTTAATTCCTCAGGAAATAAGGCATGAATCTTAATGAAAAGTGTTCGACTAAGTGCCTAGTTTTAAAAAGGTCCCATATTATGAGAAACACGTTTTCTCCAGTCTCACCCACTGGTAAAATGGCGCTCCTACAGGCTGTTCAGATTTAACTTGCATTACGTAATGAAAGGAGTCATTTTCAGAGGTCGGCCTCCTCTGATGATAGGAGATATCCAAGAGGGAGGCGTTCATCCCCGAGGTGAAGTTCAGTGTGTCCAGCGGTAAGACAGCAATGTTTCGCAATGTCGTCGCTCAGAGTTAGATACACAAATTACTCTGTAGCTGGGACAGATTATTGGCACAAACCACAGACAACAGTGGTGGTTGTGTTTCCTTTTTAGCGACAATGTGCCGGCTACGCTTCTTGTCATTTTGTTTGTGTTTGCTAACCACTTCACATCGGACTGCTTCAGTAACTAGGGTAAGTGTTAATCTGGCTTTACCGTACAGTATGGCATTCAGAGGCCATGACAGTAACTTTGAAACTTTCCAGGATGTTTGGTAGGTCAGGATCTCAATCACAACACATTATAACAGCATCCATATGATTATAAACCGTCAGCAGGTTTAGATTGACAGGAGGACATCGGGGAAACATACCCACTTGAAAACATATCCACGTCATATCACTTTCTGTGTGAATTACGCAGGGGTTAATCTTTATGCTGCAGTTGTCTGGCTCCATGTGAACAAACAATGGTACATAATTGGCGAACCGCTGCTGTGGCGATAATGCGGCATCTCTGTGTGAAAAGGGCAACTGTCAAAGCCACTCCGCTCCCTATCACCTGTTTCTGCACTATGTAAGCTCAGTAACGTTCACTTAAATGTACAATTTTTCAAGACAAAACATTATTTTCATATAATAAAAATGACAAATTGTCACAGACCTGGGATTTTCTTTTTTTTTTTATTTGAGAGATATTGCAATCAGAAACTCTAGGGGCACCAACAAAAGTCCACTTTCTACATAATGTCATTTTAAAGGCTAGAATTAAAGAAAAAGATGTTCATAAACTAATGTGCATGTGATACAGCATGATTCAAACCCCACTGAGTGTCTGACTATTCTTTGTGCGAGTGGAAGTCAGTGAGAGGACAGACAGGGTGAATCCGGAGGTTCTGGAGAGGCTAGAGAGGCCAACAGAAAGACCATGCAGCAGCGCCACACTGTGTATGCCACGCCTGATCAACTCTCATTACAGCTGTGCTTGCACAGCGGGCTCATAAACATGATCACAGAGGAAGGATCACAAACACACCCACATACTCACACCTGAACACTCACCGGCAGATGTAATAACCTGTGGCCTCATTTGCATACATTTTTACTGCAGACTTGTCAGCCTTCTGCTCAACACCTCCTGCCTCGTCCACTTTACATGAGAATTGGCATCAAGCTGCGATCGCTCATCGCGCATCATCACAACGATCAGAAGTAATGCAACACACGCACGCTTGTAGACTGAGAAACTAAGGACCAATGAGTCAGAAATAAACCAAACCATTGATTTTTAGAGAGAAGAATTAAGAGGAAACTATTACATTCATGATAAAATTACAGTAGAGTTACATCAAGTGTCTTAATAGAAAACCCAATTCCTTTTTCTCTGTTTCTTCATCACCTTTCCAAAGCAGGCATTAAAATGAGTTCTGTGTTGAGGATACATGCTCCACAGAGAGCAAGATGCAATCTTGATCCATGATTTTCACGGCTGATGTATTTTAAAATGTCAATTTGCACCCGTTATCAGGATAAACACAGCGAGCTCACAGTATCGTTAAATGATTTAATTTCATGGTCTAATCCGTGTGGATTTCATGGACAACATCAGATCCATATCTGAACGCATCTTCTTACAAATATGCCTGCTCATATCAGCCAATTGCTGTTTGAATATTCTTAATAGATTTCATTGATTTTCTGATTGTCATGGGTGGCTCAACAAGCGTGACCAATGCCAATTGATGACCTTCGTTTGAAAATGAAGAAAATGTTGGATAACAGGAAAACATGGAGGTTAGACTGTCAACAATCAATCAGACGTAGAAAGTAATAGAAGCTTATTAGTGACTAAAGTTGAAGGTGCAAAAGATAATCCAAACTCGGGCCTCTGTTGAATTTGACAGATCCTCAGAAAATCTCCAGGATGAGTTTCTTTTTCCAAGGTTCTTGTTGAGCTTTTTGATGTGAGCATTAGCATTCAGGCCCTGCAGCTGTAATAATGTCAAAGGTCTACATCTGAAGTGCATGACTAATTTAACAGAGGTGGAATTACACTAAAAGAAATGAATGTGTTATAATAGCTTTCAGTCAGTTTGCTCAAAAGAGACAGTGATCTACATTTGATCTACACTGCCGGTGGCCCCATTGACTTGATTCCTCCTCAGTTACTTTTCACTGAGCAGACAAAACTTTTCCTGAGCCTCAGATGGAAACAGAGGATGAAAATCAAAACTGCACTCCTGCGGGTGGGATCAGAGTGCTATAGAAACAAACACACTGCAGTCAGCTGTTGTGTTGCTTTTCATTTTA
Organism: Sparidentex hasta; assembly: GCA_030272975.1. Classification (NCBI taxonomy): domain Eukaryota; kingdom Metazoa; phylum Chordata; class Actinopteri; order Spariformes; family Sparidae; genus Sparidentex; species Sparidentex hasta. The sequence continues at coordinate 15,915 of JARJLU010010386.1, forward strand.
GTATTGAGACTTTCACTTTTGGAAATAAGCCAGTGGAGTGTCCCGTGGCATTAAGAACAGGTGGAGAAACAGACACATTTTACTGTCAGCACACACGCATACAAACCTCCCTTAATATCCCCATTTCCCCACCACTGCCACCTCTGTGAAAGGGACAAGAGATGCAACCAGAAGGGTGATGGAGGGATTGATGAGGAGGGAGAGCAGAGGGCAGGAAGAAGAAGGGGAAACAGGGTGAGGGAGAAAAATGTCAATCAGGAATCGTGGGGGGTAAGAAAATTTCGAAATGAAGGTAGACTTACTGAAAGAGTTTTTCCTGCAAGGTAGTGTTATAGCATAATGCCCTGGATAATCAAGTTGAAAACACCCTCGGGAGTCAAAAGAGGACAAAGGGGTGTGTGTATCTGTTCATCACTTCAAACACCCCAGAGTACTAGAAACAATCCGTCAACCTGAAGGCCACTGAATGCCTTCAGCTAGTGTTCCATAGCGTGTTAGTGTGAGCCGACATAATGGCATCAGTTAAGTCTGTGCACTGGCTGCCAAATGAGATTTGAAATTTAAATCAGCTCTTGGTCTGCATGGCCCACAAATCTTTGTGCTGGTGTTTTCAGACACACCAAACTGACAAAAGCCGGCTGTTGTGTTGTCCTCACACCGTCTCGCTTACTTAGCTACTTTCAATCAAGAATGTGTCTGATAAAAAGTTGCAAACGGGCCTGGCGAATGCCAAATAGTGAGAGGTGAATGCAAACAAAACAACGAGCTAAAAGTTAGTGTGCAGTGCAAAAGGGGCTGTAGAGTGACTAATTCCATGTACGCTTTTGAAACAAGCATTACCTTCATGGTACACATAGCCATCAAATCCATTGTATGTTTTCCATCCCATTCTTGTGAACATGATATCTCAGGAATGTCTTGAAGGCCTTTCATCAAATTTGAGACAAACGTCCATTTTGCCTACGAAAATCCAACCAGTTCATCCTTGAGTCTAACGGACCACATTTTTGGACAAGCCTCTAAGACACAAACGTTTAATAGGATACAATGAAGTGAGGACATTGTGTATTCATTATCAGAGGGACAGCAAATGTCCCCCATCCCTCCTCTGTAATTACGTCATGGCAGAATAACGGCCTGATATTCCCGTCTTGAAGAGGCAGTATGAAAAATGAGGTTCTCAAATACTAATCTTGAGTGGCCACCTTGAAACTATGCTGATTGGAGAGATCTTCTGATATTCTTCTGAGGGATCTCAAGATTTATCTAGAGGGCTGCTCCTTCACACCAAACTATTTAACTGTATGAATTGTGACTGTGTGTAATTTTTGGATGGTAGACGAACACAGAACATGAATTAATATGAAACACTAACCAATACTGCCAGCTATTCAGGGTTTTAAATTGTCAGTGTGTGGTAATCATGGACTTACTGTGGTGTTTTTTTTCAGTGTTTTTGCATGTGTGTGCTTCAGGTGTTTTTTCAGAGGCTGGGCATGGCTTACCAGTGGCTCCACCTTCATTGCCAATCACTAGTGCCTCAGCCGCTACCTCTGCTGCCTAGTGCTGTGAGCACCAGCTGCACCACCAGCCTTGCCAATCTCCTAAGCTACCACCTGCTTCCTTTTCACCTGAAAAAAAAAAAAAAAAAAATCAATAAATTGTTTCTATCCATTTCCTCTGTTTCAGTGTTTGGTCCTAGTTTAACCTCACAACCGTGACACAATTAATCCTATGCACTAAGGAGGGAAGGAGGGAAATACACAAAACATTTCTGCTGCTGGAGGATCGCTATAAGTAATGTCGGTAATATTTTCCTCACTAGAGACACATTCCACTCACTTGCATCCCAGGCTCGATTGATCGGAATCAAAATGTTGCTGACCTGTGTCCTGAGGTCATCAGGGTTGAATATCAGTGAAGTTCCTTCACAGATCAGGCAGAGGTTCCAGCAGCCACCGACTGCACAGGTAAAGCCAGATTGGTTTAATTTATGCTACAACCAACTTCAAATACTTGGTAGTTAACATCTATGAGGATCATCAAAAAGCACAATAGCGCCTCTGAGGTCTCGGGGGGGCTAAAGAAATTTGGCCTGAGATTCCATATCCCTAGGGACTTCCACCATGGCATTACAGCAAGCCTGCTGATAGGCAGCTTCATCACCTGGTATTTCAGAAGTCAATACTGCTGCTCGGTGCTGATGAAGGCCTTAAGAAAAATAGTTAATATTAATAAGATCCAATTTACATTAGATAGTCTCAGGAGCACCACTACTGAAGAAGGGACATGATAGCCAGTTCATTGATTCAGTCTTAGAAATTAGTATACTTAATACTGTGAATCTGGAAAGCTGACTATTTAACTTAACTATAACCAAAATATCCTGTCAGCTAGTAAAACTCTGTATCCAGAAGAATCCAGAGGAGAGGTTGGCAACATTCAGGCATGTACAATATTGAATAGACAGGATCTAGGTTCAAGGCCTTTTATTTAAACACAGACAACAAATACACAAAATCTTACTAAAACATACTATAAACAGGTGTGTGTAAGTGTCAAACGGGGGCATGGCATGGAAAAAGAACAATTAAACACAACGTGGCTGACCACAGGGAACTACAACAAGGCCGACAAGAGGTGGACTGAGGTCCCAGATGGTGGATCACCACATGATTCTTTGAGAGGAGAGTTGCTTATATCTTTTATGTATGTAAATGCTGCCGCTACACCAAAATGTCCCAGCTTGGGATTAATAAAGTATATCTATCTATCTAAAGAAAAAAAAAAGAAAAAAAGGTGGCGCTCAAACCATGTGCTCACTGATATCACTTGAAGGTCGCTGAGTATATTGGTTTCCCGCTCACTCCATGCAGCATACATCCATGGCAGCAGTAGACTAGTAAATTTACATAGTCTAATGACAGAAACGGTCAGATCTGGGTTAAAGGGAAAACAAGGGAGTAGAGGAGGTGAACGCAGACGCAGTTAAACAGGAGGCAAGATCAGGGGGGAAAAAAAAACAAAAGGCGAGCTTTATTATACAGCTGAGTACAAAAAAAACAAAAGAAGACAAAACAGGGACAAAAGGCAAAGTAGCAACCAAAAACAACAGCAGGACAAAGTAGCAAAATAAAACAGTTCAGCAAAGTGCAGAGAGAAAGGCAAAGTACAAATCAAACATGAAAAACTCAAAACCAAAACTCAAAACCATAACAGGCCACAAAGAGACTGGAAACAGGCGGGAACATGAATAGACGCTGGCAGAGACAACAAACAGACAAGGAGTGCAGCGAAGTCACAGACTAAATACACAGACTAATGACCAGACAAGGAACAGGTGAGGAGGGAGGAGCCCAGGTGAGGTAACAAGAGGGAGGAGCACGGAGGACAAAACACTGACAGACAGAGGGAGACGGATTCCAACTAGGAAAATACACAGGAGAACTTAAAGGACACATGATGCAAGAGGGCATGGAGGATGAAAACATGAGACACAAGACACACAACAACATGAATACCGAGACATGAATCCAGAGTCATGACAGAAATGAGGAGGAAATATGGCACAGAAACGCATTTTGGATTTTTTTGGAAAACCACCACCAGTGAAGAAGAACACTAGTACCGCAACCACGACAACGGAGAGCAGCCGGAGGGAGGAGACTGTCCATCCCCAGCACCCGCGACCCAACCTAGCATGACTGGATTAAACAAGCCCTCCCAGCCAACATCCAGTTTCAGATTTCCTGCATGGCATTGTGGTAATGAAACATTCTCCCATTCTGTGGCACCATCTTGGTTTGCTAGATGGCAGTAGCTGCATTATATGGAAGAGAGGGATCATATTTTGTGTTTTGTTTGCCCGAAAGCTGTCGAAAAACAAGTCATACCTAGAGACAAATTTAAGAAAGACAACCCCTTTGTGAATGCCCGCTTTTCAAATCGGCATAAAGCCACTGAAAAGTATAACGAGCATGAGAGATCAGAGTTGCACAGCGAGTTAGTACAAAAGTTGGCTGCATTGGATGACGTCCCCATAGATGCTCACTTATCCGCCCCTCATGAGAGACTTTATCTCCATGACCCCAGAGTGCACCTTGGCATTTGGACACCTGTACCCAGGACACTCTGCCTGCAGCTCAAAGTAAGACCATGGTGCCACTGTGCACTTTCATATCTATTCATGCAGTTTAACGTCACACTATAGTATGTTTCTAAGGTGGTGGGGATGGAGGTGGAGAGTGTTATTTTGATCGCGTGTCCTGTGCATAATGGATGTGCAGAACTGTTAAATAACATTTAAATAGTCGGAGATTATTTTCTTGTGGTTTGCGTAAAAAGGTTAGAGATGGAGACAGGAGGTGTCATTTTGTGCGTGTGTTCTTTGGGTAATGGATGCGGAGAGATGTTTAATAACCTGCTTAAATAGTCAGAGATTATTTCCTTGAGGTGTGCGTAAAAGGATTTTGGAGCTAATAGAGTTGTGTGTGACATATACATATATAGTGCAGTGACTCAGGTTCATGCCAGCTGACCCTGGCTGTGTGCACTGACTTTTATATGACAATAAAGTTGTGAATCTCAATCTATTTATTTATTTTTAATGTGTATTTCAAATAGGCCAACAGGCTCGGGTTTTTTGTCCAAAAATCATTTTTTTTTTTTCACAGCACCCCCTGTTCAAAATTAATTCCAGCGGCCCTGATCAAAGCTGTGAAGAGTCCTGTCCTATTACTCTAAACACAGTTCAATGTAATTATGTAATCTAATTGCATGTGAAAAATTCCTATAGTCCCTATAGTTTACAGACAGCAATATTAATATTCGTGCTATTCACTTTTTCATCTTCTAACCCTGGCAAGCTGATTGTCACCTACATGGAGATCCTTTCCTACGTTGAGATGGGATTATGGAGGTGTAATATTCTGCATACTACCAATTGAATCTAATGGCTTACAGCTCCCTCATCATCAAGAGAAGAGAAGAATGAAGAAGAAGTAGAAGGAAAAATGTCTTTGGCTTTTAGTGATAGAAGAGGCGATACGCTTCATGAGCCCTTCTGACGGGGGAGGACTGAAGACAAAACAAGTCGTCACGAGGAGCATAACTGAAATGCATCTTATGTAATTCAAGACAGAGTGAAAATAAACAAATATTTATGTGCGATCTCTTTGCTATTTCACACCTCTCACTTCAAATGGTCTCAGCTGTGCCAACAAAGCTGTCTAGACACTTCAACACCATGAGTGGAATCAGTATCCAGTGCGTTGCACACACAACAGATTCAAGTGAATGTAAGTATCGTCTGCCAGAGCCACGCTGAGGGAGCGCTCGGCTGAAGGGACACCTCGGGGTGAACGTCCCGACATAAGCATGGCTGGATCAGGTGCACCAAACCTCTGTGGCACAGTAATGGAGACAGGGCCCCAGTCTGCATGCGGCGTCCAGAGAAGAAGCACTCTGAAATGGAAGCCGTGGCTTTTGGATGCCATTAATTTGCAGTGACAGTTTGGTTTCGGTCAGCCACTGTGCTGCATAAGAGAGGTCAACCTTCAGACTGAGCTCAACTTCTTTTTTTTATGTGCTTGAAGAAAGAAGAGGAGGGGAGTGTCTCTCTTTACATACATTTGGTTAAACAGCAGCTGGCAGTCAGCTGTAATTATACACCTAAGCCTCTGCATTATTTATGCCACCTTTTAAAATCCATTAAAAGTCATTTGGTCTCCTCTAAAACCAATCATTATCGATTGACTTTACTGTAATTGCTGCTTTAAGCCTTCAAAGATTTTCTGCCAGGTGATTAAGGATGTAGGCATGGCTACAAGAGTGTGCAGCGAATATGCGCTTATCAAAGGACTGTAAAACTCGCAAGACCAAGTAGTATTTCAACCTGGTGGTCAGCGGCCGAGGCAGGAGCCCGGAGTCAGCCTCTGATTAGAGTGGACAGCGATTTAACAACTCAGAACTCTCAGCTGCTCCTCCTCCTCACACTAATAGCACAGTGGTGTATTTCCACAGGAGCAGCTACTAAATTATAATTTTTTCACTGAAACGAAGAAAAAAAAAAAATACAGTGCTGATTTCAGGCTGTCTTAGTGACCTGAATGAGGCTGTATTTTAGTAGAAAACCATCTAACTTGACCTGACCGGTAAGCTCACACTGCTCCTCAAAACCTTCAAAATGACACCAGCAGCTAAGGGCTATCTCTCGCTCTCTCTCTCTCTCTCTCTCTCTCTCTCTCTCTCTCTCTCTCATTCTCTCCATTAAAGACCTGCAGAAGTGCTTAAGTGAGTTAGAGCAATCAATACGGACATCATTAGCATGGCCTAGCCAGAGTGGCTGTCTCAACAGTCATTGTTTAACATTTAACGTCATGAGCCACTAGAAATGTTTCTGGGGGGCTTATTAATTCAAAAGCAGAGTGTGGGGCCAGCATATCAGTGATCTACAGCTAACTGGGCTCTCAATTGATTTAGAATAAGTTTTAACTGTCAAATGATTCAGTCTGAGCACAGTGTGGTGATGTTTTGAGGACAGATGTACGGGATGATTATTATTACAGATATGATAACATCAGGCCATTGCATAGTGACTGTTTATATATGGGTAACAAGGTATCAGTATATCAGTAAAGTTTATTTAAATATCACAAGTCACAGAGTTGCCTCAAGGGATTTTACAATCTGCACAAAATATGACACCTTTTGTCTTTAGACCATCAGTTTAAGATAAAGAAAAGCTCTGCCATACTTAAATGAGGGAAAAATGGAAGAAACCTCAGGATACACATTCTTAATACAGCTTGTCCAGCTTAATCAGATTTTGTGCACGCAAGAAATTGTCTGATGTTTTCTACATGGGCAAGAATTTGAGTGTACGCCTACAGCTTGCTACACATACTCAGCCACACCACAGTGCATTGTATCTCCTCAGACTGACAAAGGGAGGACCGGAGGAAGTGAGATCAGCACAACACTGGAGTTTTATGTTGAATTGTTGTGCTCCATTATTAAAGTTAAATGCTGCTTTAGGTAAACCTTGTGAGACAATGTTCACAGCCTGAGACAAATCATGCAACTTTCAGCTTTTTCCAGCTTTAGTTGCCTCCACAGCTCAGCATCCTGCTCCTCTGCTTCTCACTAAAGATTGTTCAACTATGAAATCAAAGCTGCATTGTTTGATCCACTGTGACATCAGAGTTGGTTATGATGGCTGCACTGAGACATCACTGTTTATTATGATTGTTGCACTGTGACACAAAAGCTGCACTGTTTGATACACTGTGACATCAGAGTTGGTCATGATTGTTCCACTGTGACATCATTGTAAATTATGATTGTTACACTGTGGGATAAAAACTGCACTGTTTGATCCTCTGTAACATCACAGGTGCTTAGATTTGTTCCACTGTGACATCTAAGCTGCACTGTTTGATCCACTGAGACATCAGAGATGGTTATGATTGTTCCACTGTGACATCACAGTTTATTATTATTGTTACACTGTGACATAAAAGCTGCACTGTTTGATCCACTGTGACATCACAGTTGGTTATATTTGGTCCAGTGTGACATCAAAGCTGCACTGTCTGATCCACTGTGACATCACAGTTGGTTATATTTGGTCCAGTGTGACATCAAAGCTGCACTGTCTGATCCACTGTGACATCACAGTTGGTTATGATGGCTGCACTGAGACATCACTGTTTATTATGATTGTTGCACTGTGACACAAAAACTGCACTGTTTGATCCTCTGTGACATCACAGGTGCTTAGATTTGTTCCATTGTGACATCTAAGCTGCACTGTTTGATCCACTGAGACATCAGAGTTGGTTATGATTGTTCCACTGTGACATCACAGTTTATTATTACTGTTACACTGTGACATAAAAGCTGCACTGTTTGATCCACTGTGACATCACAGTTGGTTATATTTGGTCCAGTGTGACATCAAAACTGCACTGTTTGATCCACTGTGACATCACTGTTGGTAATGATTGCTCCACTGTGACATCAACGCCTAACTGTCTGATCCACTGTGACATCACAGTTGGTTATAATTGGTCCAGTGTGACATCAAAACTGCACTGTTTGATCCACTGTGACATCACATTTTGTTATATTTCCACAGTGACTCCACAGTTGGTTATGATGGTTCCACTGTGACGTCAAAGCAGTACCTGCAGTCCATGCTAAAGGTGAAGTAACAGCTGCTAGCTTTGTTAATGGTAGTACTGTTGTACTGCTACCAGGTAAGTGTTAGAGAAGCACATTTTGAAAAACATTTTGAAGGCGAACGCTGACTGTAACAGTCAGCCAATGGCAGGCTGGTGCCCCCGTTCTACATACATTACAGTGAGTTAGACTAAAGACAATCCGATTGTGAA